>JAODAC010035732.1:0-13267 GCA_027575185.1 Mimaenictus wilsoni
CAATTACTGTAATCAAAGATATGGTTTTCTTAATATTGAATTAGTTGCGTGATTCGCAATTTGAAATCTGTTGCGAAATACTTGCGATCGTATTTATTGTTATGTATTTCTATATATGTACTACACGTACAAAAAGTTCCATTCAATTTGGTGGAGGACAATTGGAACACTCTCCTTGTAAGTGCTACTGGGATACTTTTACTATGTTGATTAGTTCCTGCGATGTATATGATTAAATACAATAGGTCATCAAGAGACATTTGCTGGCATCTCTTGTTAATTTGTAGTTTCTGCATCCCTACTGCGTTTTTGGAAATATTATGACAGGCTCAGGAGTTCAGCAGAATGCGCAACACAGTTGTTAGATAGTCTGGAACATATCCAGATATACTGACAGAAGAGGTATCCATGAGGAAACTTATAGGACCTGAGCCAGATTGGGCGATCGTGTCATCTGCAGTGTGATTCCGCAATGACCTCTCTAACAGATGATGAAATCTTTCGGAGATGGGGTCAACCAGTAATAGATGATTCTGAGCCCTTCATATCAAAATTCCGGAAGTAAATGTAAAAATGTAGCTAGATTAATAAACCCATGAAAGCAATATTAGGTGGCGAAAAATGGGGATAAAAGATATCCACAATTTCTCATGGCAGGTCATGATTCAAATCATGTAGGGCATTTTGCCCTACGATGAGTCCCTCAGAGGATGCAGAATAGGCATTAGGTGCTCTTTAAAGAAAAGAAACAATGTGTCGGATATAGTGTGCCAATCTGAGCATAAAGTCACGTTCAATTATTAAATGGGATACTTTGATTACTCTACATTATTACTATGACCTTTTAACACATATAGGTTTATCCAAAAATAACTATGCCCTTTTCAACCATTTCTCAAGAGACATCGGGAAGAATCAACATTCCTCCCTATGTTTGTCAATATATCTTAAGGCAGTAATCAAAGCATACCTTAAAGATAGATGCCTGGTGATAGACGACTCTCAAGGCGGGTTGAGCGTAAACAGAGGCGTTCCCCAGGGGTCGGTCCTTGGACCGATGCTGTGGAAAATAGCATACGACCAACGAGGTTTCCTATAGGTATAAGCATAATTGGGTTTGCCGACGATATTGTATTAATCGGCATCAACACGAACCGGGCAACTCTGCTCGCACGCCTCGATAGGTCCATCGTAACAGTGAGTACATGGTTGGGACAACATGCGTTTGAACTGGCACCACATAAGACGGACGCGTGCTGACTATCGACCACGAGGCGAGATCGAACAGGCGACGAAACCCTGAACGCATCCGGCTTCCAAATTAGCGTAGGCAGACATCTCACATATTTGGGCGCAATAATGGAGGCCAATAAGAACTGGAACAAGCATATAACCAGTGCTTGCGACAAAACCAGAAAAGTATGCTCTGCAATCTCGAGACTCCTACCTCAACTCGGAGGTGGCAAAGATTCTACAAGGCGGGTCCTGTCTTCAGTCGCGCTCTCAAAGCTGCTCTACGCCGCGCCGGTGTGGGCGGATGGGGCGCGAGGCAAAACTAATATGAAGAGGATCCGCCATACCGTGAGAGGATGTACTTTGAGAATATGTAGGGCATACTGTACGGTGTCGACAGAGGCTGTGGAAATTCTATCGTCAACCCCTCCTCCGGACCTGGTAGCGCTAGAACGACAAAGAAGCTACCGACCACGAATAGGCGAGGATACTAATGTGCCCTTGGGATAAAGGAGGAATGGTCCGCCAGATGGAGAAACAGCACCACGTCCGGATGGTTCAAGCGGTGGATACCATCCCTAACAGCATGGCTAGCGCGTCCGCACGGAGACTATGTCCACTACCTTACCCAGTTCCTTACTGGCCATGGCCAATTCGCGTCGTACCTCCACAGATTTGGCAAGAAAGACAGCAGTATGTGCAACCACTGCTCATTTTGCGTAACAGATACTCCGGACCACACCCTTGTAATCTGCCCAGCATGGGTCAAGGAACGAAGGAAACTCCTGATGGCGACCCGCAGTGCGAACAGCACGCCTGGGCTACTTGGGAGAGCAATGCTCAATTTGGAAGAAAACTGGAATGCGATGGTTTTCTTCTGCGTGAATGTCGTGAGAGAAAAGCGCAAAGTCGAAGAAGGACACGCATAGAGGGTACCTAGACCGTTGCACTGACGAAATGCTGAACACGCGATACCGGTGCGGCGTGTCTATTGTTTAGGGCACCCCCTAAACAATGTTTAGGGGGTGCGCACAACACCACTATTATATTCTAATAGTGGCTACCTGTCTCACAGGGCCACTTGTTCCGGTTAGCTAGACGCCGGCAACGCCAAAAATAAAAATAAAAAGATTATAGGATGATGGTTGTCCGAATTTGTATAACTTGAGATGAAGATTGAAATTATATGAGCTGCCCTTCAATTTGAAGGGAATTTGGAAAACTTTTGCAAAGCTATTCTAAACAAACTTTTCTTTACTAAGTAAACATATTATTATTTGGTATTTTTCCACACTTAAAACTGTTCATAATAACGAATATTAAACTACACAACTGTGTATCCTTATCTTGCTGTTTTTTGATAATTACACCAATTGTAAATTTACCGGCTGTAGATTTAGCAGATTAGTTGAATTAAACTAATTTTAAAACACGAAAAACGTTGTTAAAAATCCACTTATCTTTGGCCCGTTACATATTGTTTTTGATGATTGCAACAATGCATAAGCCCAATACTAAGGAATTATATAATATCGATAAGCTCAGATAGGAACTTAATTGAAAGTACAAATTTAATTAATGGAATTGAACAGTGACATTAATGGATAGACTAGATTTTCTAATCACTGAACAATACTTGAAAGTGCAAGAGATTGCAATATATATAATGAAGCCGTCCGGATGAATTACTATTTTGTTATACAACATGAAATTTGTAATTTTCGCGATTTTATTATTTATAAGTCAATCAAGTAATTTAAAAGCATGTTATTGTTTACATCATAATAAATATATTAACATTGTAGGTGAAGATGCATTTCTTGCCATCACGAGTGTAACATTAATGGAAGGTGATACTCTTCAAAATTATTATACTTTTAATACAACAGGTGTCCCAACCAAATGTGAGGTAAGATATGCAGAAAATGATCAAAATGTTACTACAACCCTTAGTTTGGTGCAATCACGTTTCATTTCGAATACCTCAAAAAAGGATGTAAGTGCATTTTTCGGCGATGTAATTTGTTTACTTTATAATTCCGTATTCCTTAGGATGAATTTGCTGCTCGTATTACACCGCTTTATCGCAATATTTGCGGTTTTACTTTCTCAAATTATACACATTCGGATCCAGATAACTTTACACTTACAATGGAGTACACCGAAAATGGAAATTTATTATTGAAAAATGAAACTTTCAAAGTAGTTGTTAATGACGGTAAGATAGACTTTCAAAGTTGCACAGGGTTTCTCAACAAATTGCTGGAGATTTTTCTTTCAGATTCGACTTCAAGTTATACAATAAAGGTAGTTAACCTGAACGAGGGTGCCACGGTCGAAATTTCTTGTGGTAACCGAGGATCTGGAATATCCTGCGGACTTTATCATCCGACAGGACGAATCATACTCTCAGGGGTAAAAAAATGCGATTATAAATTTGGATATCCTAATCCTCTTGTCACAATAGATGACATCGGCACATGGAAATGTATACAGGCTTCAAGAAATACAATGCGTGAAGCAATTCATTATACAACACTTATATTACCCAGTAAGATCATCATCATATTAACTGACGCAGATAATATATAGTGAGAATACATGCCGATGGAGATTCTTTCATAATGGCATCATGTCTTCAATATATGTAGCTAAGCCAAGTATTTTCATCTAGTAAAACTAATCTTGAACGAGGATGACTTAGACGTCCTCCGACTGGTGTTTTCGAAGAGATGCATTTCCGTCATGATTGTTTTAAGGAGTTTAATCATTTTCATGCCGTAAATGGCATAGGATCCATTTATCGAATTGTGTATTCGTTTATTTTTCACTTCAGATATCTTTTAGTTAGATTTTTCTGATTCAAAGACGATGTTTCGCCATCGTAATCCCAAATATGAATTTAAACGTTTATTATTCTGTTTCTGTTTAATATATAATAAATGGCATACTATTTCAGCGCCTGCAAAAATGGTCACTTGGTATAGAACGTCAGATGGTTACGGTCAGATCGGTTGTCAGTATCTTCCAGAGCACCAGCCAAAACATCAGGAAACGAAGATAGCACCTACTACGTGCCTCATGACCCGTCCTGATAAGGACGTTTTCATGATTTCAGAAGACGCAGGAGTTATCGATAGATACACAACTGTGGGGACAATATATGAGGACTATATCTGTCAAATTGAGGTGCTACTTATACCATCGATGATAAATATAATAAATATTACATTTTTAGTTTCCTTTGCCAATACAGCCAAATGAAGGAGGCACTTGGAAATGCATGATAGACGGTCATTTAAGTTATGTCTTGGCAAACCATGAAACAAGTGGTAAAAGCTTATTATGAATTAAAGTTTCAAAAGTTTACGTATAAGGCAATTTTAGTCAACGTGAATCCAACAAAATTCAGAGAAATCGTGCAGTTGCATCAGAACAAAGAAATATTTTGCGAAGTGGACTATAGTTCCGATGACTGTTACATTACTTCACCCCAGGGCGTCATTTATTCGGGTGGTTCAAAAACAAATGAAGGAAAATGTATTTACATAATTGGCTCAGTTCAGGAGACTGACTTGGGTGAATGGCGATGTCAATTTGCCCATTCTGTCGTCAGTCAATACGAAACCGTAATTATTGAACTCGTGCTAATCGACCAATTCGATGTCGTTACGCCGCATATCGAGGTTGCAACAGGCGATGAAATTACATTGCTCTGCCATGCACAAATGTCTGTCTTAAACTGTGCGTTTGTGGATCCGCATGGAGTAACGTACCACATTATTCCGGATAAAAAGATGACATACTTTAAATACACTGGGCAAGGCTTCATAAATGGCGATTGTGGTATAACGATGAGCAACGCGAAGGCGAGGGACACTGGCGAATGGCAATGTTTGGTTAAGCTGAATACCAAGGATAAATTAATGCAATCGAAAATATATACGGGCAAATTAAAGGTGCTTATCGGATTATCGGATGGCTTGAGTATGGGAGAAACGGTAGGTATATCCGTTGGCGTGGTAGTTGCAATCGTTGCTGTCATCGTTCCTGTTGGCTATCGGAAGTGGCAAGAGAAGAAGAGACAAGCAGAAGATAACAATCAAGTAGATGATCATCAAATGAACGAGCGAAGTTGTTTAAATAATGTACCTAGTGACATAAATAATGATGGTCAGACTAACGTAGCTTTTATAGGAATTTGAGATTAAACAAATCTCCCCGGTATCTGTGCAAATAAATCACAGTAATAAATATTAAACTGCTCCTTTGTATCATCAGTAACTGAAATATCATCAGAGGGGGTGATTCAAGTCACCTATCACATATTGGGATAACTGTACTTTTGTTGCTTATAATTTATTTCCAATGGTCATATCTACTGTCACACCTGCAATAATGCATTTATGTCATCCTACCAGCCCTATATTATTATAACCTGTACCATTACTATATTTTATGACTTCCTCCATGAATGCAATGAGTGGCAACAGCGGAAGAAAATGAAAAGTTTCAGAATTCTGAAAACAGAAATGTCTGTATAGTGGAAAAGCAGTACAGGAGTACAGAAAAGAGATAGAAATAGCCTGATAGAAATAACACTCTGGCGTACAAATGGGACGGTTGAAAATACATTATACTACGTTTATTATTGGCGGGAAAGTTTTGTTATGTGGAATTTCCCCTTCAAAATATATTTTTACGAATACCCTGGAGATCTTAGGATAGTAATAATGATACAGGGTGAATTCTACAAGAATAGCCCGTATTTGAAGTACCCAATCTCCTTAGGAGTTCCTAAGGAATATTATCGATGTAACTCTAAGAGATAAACAGAGAAGCAAAGCTATACGGGTCTCATGAGGTGTACAAGACGCAGTAGTATACAACAATGCTTTATGCGTAGAATAGGAAAAGCAGGAAGATGTAAAAGTAAATTAAATAGGCAAAATGCAAAGGATGCTACATGGTGTATTTACGGCAAACGCCAAAAAAGTCCGGACAACAACAAAAGTGACCGTATTCCAGTCTATATTGCAATTGTTTCTATATCGCTCAATGTAGTCAAACCAAAGCCACTGATAGCGTGTATAACTAAACATTATTAGACGAACATATATAATTAACATTTAGTATTCTGTATCTATCTAACAATCACCATGGCACTTTAAATTAATCTCTAACATATTATACGAGAGACATATATGTAGCAAAGGCTTTGATAATTGCGTAAATTCATTTTGTTTCCGCTAAAAACTTAGCCTCAAGTCCACAGATCAAGTATCAAAAGTGACCTAAGTATCAAAAATTCTAAATAAAGTATCAATATTTAAGCCCCTACACCACAGAATACAAGCCGACCTCCACCTCATGTTCACCTGATTTTCCTTTGTCAAAATCTGGTCATTTTAAGAATTCTCCAGCATGCTCCAAAGGATTAATGATTTTGGTGTACCCTTACTTGAAAACGTTTGTTTCCACCCACCTGCCTTTCTTTAATTCCCATAAAACAGTTCAAGTTCAAGTATTTTTTCCACCGGTTCTAATTCTTCTGAAGTATGTGTTGCCCTTTGATTTCTGGGTTCAAATATTGAGAGACTTGCTGCACTTTCTTAGGTATAAAAATCATTCAGTTCGAGCGTCTTTTAGTGGTTCTGATTCCTCTTAAGCATGTAATGCTGTTCAATTGCTTCCTTCAGCTATTTTGAGACTTCTCTCTTTATTTTAGGTATAAAATACGCCAGAGACCAAAAATACAAAAGACAAGATATAATAATTTATAATTTATCAAGGAAAATGTTAGCAGGAAGGAAGACAATTTTCACGTCCGGATGATCCAGTTCTATGTTGTGGCAAATAGCATTATCAATACCCAATAAAACTTTGAAGTACATTTTTTTTCATCGTATAGGTTTACACTACCGAGATTTAACAATTATAAAACCAATCTTTAAATAAATGTTGAGTCATCCAAGCTTTCTAATTAGATCGCCAGAACACAGGCAATTGGATATTTTTAAAATTTTTCATTATAGGAGAAGTTGAAGAACGATTTATTATCATTGGTTTTATTATCAGGTTCCCTGATAGAACATACAGGATGCTGTTCAACGGAAACCGCTCTGTAAGAGTACCGAGTTATAGGAAGGTTGATTGTACTCGCTCTGATATCTTGGTTGCCTATACTGCAAACTTTACTAAACATCTGATCATGCAACTCATAAACAAAAATCCGTATAACGAAACTGTGTAGATCTGCGTCACAAAACAGTGTAAATGGATGGAATAATCGCCTTAACACACTTTTGTGAGACCCATGGACCATGCGTAGTTCTCTCCACTCAACGATACACTGAAGAACCCCAACAAAAACCTCATAGTTTGATTGTTCAATGGTGCGAAGCATGCCAATCCCTTCAACCAGATCAGGCTTTCCTTAGCCGAGATAATAAACAGTGCTATGTTACAACCAGAACACCACTACTACAAGAAGATGCATTTCTTCTGCGACAAGCAGCTGTTCGTAGTTTAAGTTGTGAGCATGAAGGAACCCTGTATTTTGGCGATGATGAAAGAGGACATGTCTTCTTCCATACCTTAAATGTGCATGACACTCTAGCCAGGGGCTTCCTGAGAAAATACAGCATTATCGTGCTCATGAGAGACAAATTAACGCTACTGAATAGCTGGAGTATGATGAGCAAACACATCAACGATATTGTCTCCTATATTGTGGAAAGCTCTGAAGTTATTAGTAAGAAAGAACAAGCAGACAAATCGCAAAAATCTCAAAGGCAATCAGAAGGATCACTGTCAAATATTCAACGTTCTTTAACAGATCTGACCAATCCAACAATTTATTCACAGTTGCACTTATGGTTTGCTTGGGTGTTGGGCTGTCCTGTGGCTATTGAAAAGACAACTCATACGCCAACGCCTTTAAATATTCCTGCCGCTAGTTCTTACCTTCGAGTTTTGTATCAAGAAATGGGCGAAGTATTCAGTAAAGTATTTTTGCTCTACTTACATGGATACCAAATTACTTGCAATGATGAAGTTTTGAATGCGTTTAAATCAATTTGGCCATCAGATTCAAAATTTGCGAAATCAAGTAAAAAATCGAGCACTTACCTTACCAAAGATAATTTGACTTGGAGGATTGAGACCAAGGAAAATACAAACTTACCAAAGTCAAGATTACAGAAAGATTTGGAAAGTCTGTTTGCAGATACGAGAGTTACTGAAAGGACAATGATTGCGCAAGTTGGCGCCTTAGTTGTACCTTGGATTCATAATGCAAATGTCTTACTTGCCTGTCCTGTAGCTGACATCAATTTATTAAATAGTATGAATATTACTAAGAATGATATTCACTTGATGGGGTTTATACTGTCTAGTCATGGAAGATGTGAACAAATTGTAGCAAACATGAGAAATATTTTTAATAAACAACGATAGTATCAGAAGTTTTATTCAATTTTTAGAATAGACTTTTCTTTGGATGTAATCATATATCTTCGGAGTTCGTATTAATCAGTTTTACCAAAATATTTTAAATTTGCAAAGTATAAATCATAAAAGAATACCAAGATTTATCATGGAGTTTAAGCTTCACGCGGGTCATCAGCTGCTGTTTATTCAGTTTCTCACCATTTTCTTTGTATAAATGCGTATAATTATGAACATCCAGTTCATGTTTACTGTCGAAGCTGTCATTGCATTATAAACATGGATATTTATATTTATGAGTAGAATAATGTCAAATTGTGTGCATGCAGTGGTTAGCACCACGTGTCTTACCAAATATGTCCGATGTATTTAATTGATTGCATAAAGAACTACAAAATGAGCTTGCAATGTCAGATTCAGTATTTGAAGCTGTATCATTTGCAATACGTTCATCATCGCGGCCTTTCAGGCGGTCTCGGGTCTAACACGATACCATTTCCTGATCTATTCCTTCACTGTGTATATTGATACTCCTCAGGTTGGTTCAGAATTATGAAAGGTGGTTTCTGCTGCTTTTTTGGATAGCATATTCGCCTTAGTGTTGCCTGCAATACAATACCTTGGCGCGCGGGCACCCACTATATTATGAGTTTGTTGCCTCGCCTCAATTCTTTCAGCACTTTCTTGAAGATTCAAGTTACATTCGACTTATCCGACTTGCCCTGTTCTTTCCGAAGGGCTCTTTTGGGGCACTGCTGGACACAGCTCTAAAGCTATGATTTCTGCCAAACTATAGAGAGGGCCTCCCTATGGCGATGGATTGATTCCAATTTGGCCCATGGATACAAATGCCAAGGATCACCCTTTTTTCGCTGCGTCCGAGTACCAAATCTCATACCTTTGCCCCCTAGTTAAATTCTCGGCTTCGACAATGCATTTCGTGGGTGACAAAACAAAATAGAGAGGAAGATTTTACGAACTGTATACTAGCCATTTTTCGGAAGTTATTTTTTGCCAAAGGGATCTTGCATTAGGTGTTAATGACTACACAACCTTAAGGCGTAATTGACGATCACCGTCAAATATTCTACGTTATTTAACAGATCTGACCAATCCAACAATTTATTCACAGTTGCATTTATGGTTTGCTTGGGTGTTGGGCTGTCACGGGCTAGTGAAAAGACAACTCATACGCCAACGCCTTTAAATATTCCTGCTGCTAGTTCTTATCTTCGAGTTTCGTATCAAGAAATAGGCGAATTATTCAGCAAAGCATTTTTGCTTTATTTACATGGATATCACATTATTTGCAATGATGACGCTTTGAATGCGTTTAAATCAATTTGGCCATTAGATTCAAAATTTGCGAAATCAAGTAAACACTCGAGCACTTACCTTACCAAAGATAATTTGATTTGGAGGATTGAGACTAAGCAAAATACAAAGTCAAGATTACAGAAAGATTTGGAAAGTCTGTTTGCAAATGTATGCAAACATACAAATGTTTTACTTGTCTGTCTTGAAGCTGACATCAATTTATTAAATAGTATGAATATTACTAAGAATGATATTCACTTGATGGGGTTTATACTGTCTAGTCATGGAAGATGTGAACAAATTGGAGCAAACATGATAAATATTTTTAATAAACAACGATAGTATCAGAAGTTTTATTCAATTTTCAGAATAGACTTTTCTTTGGATATAATCGTATATCTTCGGAGTTCGTATTAATCAGTTTTACCAAAACATTTTAAATACGCAAAGTATAAATCATAAAAGAATATCAAGATTTATCTTGGAGTTTATGCTTCACGCGGGTCATCAGCTGCTGTTTATTCAGTTTCTCACCATTTTCTTTGTATAAATGCGTATAATTATGCACAACCAGTTCATGTTTACTGTCAAAGCTGTCATTGCATTGTAAACATGGATATTTATGAGTAGAATAATGTAAAATTGTGTGCTGCTTCCAGTCATTAGGTGTAGAAAATTGCATTTTACACGTCATACAAACATATCGCTTTTCATATTTCTTCTCTGACATGCAGTGGTTAGCACCACGTGTCTTACCAAATATGTCCGATGTATTTAATTGATTGCATAAAGAACTACAAATTGAGCTTGCAATGCCAGATTCAGCATTTGAAGCTGTATCATTTACAATACGTTCATCACTTTTCTCAAAGTCTTTCTTCGATTTGCTTGCATTTATGATTTTATTCTTCTTATTGTCTTTATCATAGAATTGAATCAAACTTTCCACCTTAGTTGTCTCATTGGTACATACTCTTTTTATTTTCTGGTTACTTTGTTGCCATTCACCATTTGCTCTATTTGGTGAATTCTTCAGCTTATTGTCTATTTCGTCTAAATTAACATTTTGCAAGAACACTTCATTTTCGAATATGGCATTCTTGAATGTGTAAAAATTCAATGACATAGTTACGCACTTTCGACATATCCATAGAGGTAAGTGATCCTGGGCTACATTGATTTCAAGTTGGAAGCATTCTCTGATGATGTCCAAGAAGCAGGTTTCATCGAAATATAGATTTTCAAGATGTGCCAACTTACTGCACTCTTCTAGGCATAAGCGACACACTCTATCACGGATGTGCTCAGACGATGCACTTTTTGGTAAATCAGTCATTAATATATAAGTTTAATTCAATATTTGCAATACAAAGCCGGTATATAAATGATTAATGGTATGTAAATAACTGAATTGTCAAAATATTGAATTTGATAACTTGATTTATCATAGTACTTGAGTACTATGTCATAAAATATGACAATTTTTTTAACGACATTGAGGTCAATAATAAGGATTTATTTGATAATTTTATAGCACTATAAAATTACCATTTGTTAGAGGGTGGTTCCCGTCCTCATTCCTCTATAACATATCAAAAGCATCCCAAATGGTCGCCCAATGCACTAATCTAGTCTAATATGAAAATAACAAAATTAAAATAGACTTAAAATTCCTTAGCATTGGCTGACGATTATCAGCCATCGGTTCGCAAGTTTTATTCACCATGGTGGGCATTATAATGAATACAAAATAATTTGGCAAAAATTCCTTTCAAATTAAATATCGAAAAGTCAAGGTACCAAAAGTACGGGAGAAATTAAAAAGCTTGGCAAGCTACGGACGTATTTCGCCATTACTGCACAGTCAGACCGGCCCAGAACATCAATGCAATGTTTATTAATCCAAGGCGGTCAGCGCCTCTTGTCTTGCGACCAACACTGGTCTATCGTGCAGGGACCATTCTTTGTATGAATGATAGAGATTACCTTCAAAAAAAGCTAGAATCTCCTTGAACGTGTTCCCCTTAAATGCAGCGAGATCTAGCAGCTTCTTGCCTAGAAGAGGCAATCTTTTAGGTGCTAGGGATACACCAAGTGCGGAGTAAGTGCTCGGTTGAGTCTACCACCGATTTACATAATCTACAACTTGCTTGTGGTGCAGGACCTCGGCATATATCAATTTTTCCATTTTATAACTTCTTGGGTCCGGCCTTTCAGGCGATCTCGTGTCTAACATGACACCACTTCCTGATCTATTCCTTCACTGTTGACATTGATACTCCACAAGTTGGTTCAGGACCATGAAAGGTGGTTTCTGCTGTTTTTTTGGCTAGTATATTTTCCTTGGTATTGGCTGCAATACAAAACTTTGGCGCGGGCACCCACTACATTGTGAGTTTGCCTCGCCACAATTCTTTGAACACTTTCTTGCTTAGAACTGCAAGACTTAAACTGTTCATCCCGAATGGCTAAAGGCGTACATTAACCCTTGTAGTGCTCTTCTACCTGATTTCCACTTTGTGAGCTATGGAGGGGGCCTCACCTACGGCAATGGATTCGTTCCAATTTTTGCTCGTAGATTCCAATTAGTTCATCCCATTTTTCACTTTCACTGGACATAAAACAGGTCATTGTGTGCTAAGGTACCATCTGAAAAATATGGGAGAGGAGTCCAATAAAACATGCAGGATATGTCACGAGGACGCAGAGACGTCCGAGCACATAATCTGCTCGTGCAATTCAGCGAAAGGTTTGAGATGCAACCTCCTTGGCAAGGACTTCCTATTAGCCGGGGAAGTGGGTGGGTTACAACCCAAGAATGTTGTAAGGTTCATACATGACCTAGGGCTCCTTTCATGTTAGGCAGTTGGTGCAGAACAATAGATCAATTTGGTCGCAGTTCATAAGAGACTTACTCCCTCATACTGACCTTTAGCCTCTACTACCTTCTAGCCATTTTTCGGAAGTTATTTTTTGACATGTAGTTGTCTTAATGACTACATTACTTTAATGCGCAATTGGGTATGTCAAAAGAAATTACATTTAATGCAGAATCAGTCGCTGCATAGATAATACATATGTATGTAATACAAGTGCTGCAGTAAAATTTGCAACATATTTTAGTTCAACCCAAGTCGCAAATACAGAGTGGCGCCACTTTGCTATTTGATTTCTTTAATTTTGAATACTGTTTTCAAATTTAAAGACAATTTTTCAAATACAGATTTATTTTAAAACATATTACATATTATTATCATCAAATGTAAAT
>JAODAC010035743.1:0-13266 GCA_027575185.1 Mimaenictus wilsoni
TTATAGTCCTGCGTGTTAATTTCCATAAGAGATATCCAATTTAATTGATCATTACATACGTTCAGTATCCGATATTAGAAAACGAAGACTACGGATCTGATAGCAATAATACAATCTATAATATATTAGAAGCTCCAGTAGAAATGGCAAAATTTTATTTTACGTGTTATTTTAAATGGGGCAATTTGATCTCGCTGCTGAAAGGCTCGCTGCTAACTTCTTATCGGTCCTTTTTTTCACGTCTCAACAAAGCTTGAACAAAAACGTCTCTTCTAGAGTAACATTCTGGAGTTATCAGGATTCCTTACAACTTACACTGAACAATGTTATTATTTTAATCTTCAGAATGCTATTTTTTGCGACTTTTACTTTCTGTATTTCAAGGTATATTTTAATGTGACATAATGTGACAATGACAGTGTTTGTTTTGACAAGTAGGAAGATAACAGAAAATTTTAAACTGCGAATTATTGGTCTTAAATCGGCACAAAAAAAATAATTTCCTTCTAAAATGTTTTGTGCTAATTTTTTTGTTAACTTATAGCAATAAGTGCAATAATATAAAATTAACTTATAGCAATAAGTAGGATGTTGGCATCTAGAGTTTTCTGGCGCTAATTAATCAAATTTTCTATGCCAATTTCACTTTGGAGTTGTTTTTTTACCTATTTTCCTTTTGTTGGAAATATGGACTTACATTAAATTCTAAATGTAGAAAAATTTACATTATTATTGACAAAATTTCACTCTGATAGGAAGATAGCACCTATATTTAGCATTCTTATTTGACTTACAATTAGTTAAATCTACATTTTATAGCATAATCTTACTTCTATGTAATTAATTTGTTACTATGACTTTCTTGAGATGATTGTTGCTAACTTGCTTTACATAAAACTGATAGGGAACTATGAACTAGCTCCTAACTTCCTGTGATATATTATTTACATATAGCTCTAAACGTCTTTGTTTCTAAAACAGCTATATTCCTTTTATTCTTAAAAAAATTTCGATTTGTTGCTTTTGTATCAGTTTTTGCACGAGTTGATAGTGAGTTATGTACCATTCCGAGGCCATAAAACTGGCTCTTCCTAAGGAACTGGGACCTTGGGAGAACATAAATAAGTAAGGGCGTAAAATTAAACGCTTCATATGCGGCCGAACAAAAAGGGCCCCGATAATAATTGCGGCATTAAATCACCCTGCACGATTCCGCACTCGTTCCACACTCGTTTGGTTCGCAGCCCTATTTGTGTTCGTGCCAGTGGGCAACACATTCAAATCGCTGCAGGATTTCGTATAAATACAACTTTACACTTACTCCCTCTTTTGACGTAGCATTCTTCTGTTTTCGCATATTATTTTGTAACAACCACCTGGCGTTTGTTACAAACTTGAAATTATTTGATTAGATCATACTAAGATCGCTCATTTTCTCTTGTGTTTCTCACTTTCTTTCTCCTGATAAGGAAGCTAGTGAAAGTTTCAGTTTGTAACGATCACTAACCACATTTGCCGCAACGAAGAACAAACAAATATCAACATCTGTCGAAATTCTATTCATCCAGACATAAACATCCCAAATGCCGATTCCATATTCAGTAGTTAGTCCGTCGTCATCTGAGAGTACGATATCAGCAGCCGCCACCAGTGAGCCCATCTGCATCAGCTAGTCCGTCACCGAGAGTCCGTCACCAGTAGTCGTTACGAGTCCATTTTCAGCATGAAATCTGTTACAAACAAATATCAATATCCGTCGAAATCATAATTA
Organism: Mimaenictus wilsoni; assembly: GCA_027575185.1. Classification (NCBI taxonomy): domain Eukaryota; kingdom Metazoa; phylum Arthropoda; class Insecta; order Coleoptera; family Staphylinidae; genus Mimaenictus; species Mimaenictus wilsoni. Next base: position 1,772 of record JAODAC010035743.1, read on the forward strand.
TCCGAACATAAGCATCCCGAATACCGAGTCTATATTCAGCAGTCAATCCATCGTCATTTGCAAGTCCGAAATCAGCAGCCGCCACCAGTGAGCCCGCCTTCATCAGATAGTTCATCACCGAGAGTCCGTCACCGGCGTTTGTCACCTGCAAGTCCATCGTACCAGAGAGTCCATCTTCAGCATGAAATCTCTTACAAACAAATATCAACATCCACCGAAATCATAATTATCCGAACATAAACATCCCGAATGCCGAGTCCATATTCAGCAGTCAATCCATCGTCATTTGCAAGTCCGAAATCAGCAGCCGCCACCAGTGAGCCCGCCTTCATAAGATAATCCAACACCGAAAGTCCGTCACCGGCGTTTGTCACCTGCGAGTCCATCGTACCAGAGATTTCATCTTCAGCATGAAATCCGTTACAAACAAATATCAACATCCGCCGAAATCCTAATCATCCGAACATAAACATCCCGAATGCCGAGTCCATATTCAGCGGTCGATCCATCGTCATCTGCAAGTCCGAAATAAGCAGCCGCCACCAGCGAGCTCGCTTGCATCAGCTAGTCCGTCACCGAGAGTCCGTCACCGGCAATCGTCACCTGCGACTCCATCGTACCAGCAAGTCCATCTTCAGCAGCCAGTCTATTATAGAACCATGATCTGCCCTGATGAACAGCGCCAGCCAATAGCCTCCATCTGAATGTACACGTTATCTCTTCTATTATGGCAGAAACAACCCCCTTAAGTTTGAGAAACACTGTTTCTTTGAAAATAGTGTAAGGCTTTGGGGCTTCATATTACAATCATTTTATACCTTCTTTTAAACCCACATGTAGGTATAGAGTGTCATTTCAAAGAAACAAAAAAGAATTAAAGGTGTAAAAGTATAAAAACCTAGGTATCATTTTCAAGATCTTTTTAGGGTCACCTCCGTCGAAGACCTCAAGTCTTTAAGATTAGTCCTTTGGTCCTCTAGCCGTTTGATCGATATTGGAAGAGCGTGGATGAGTTTAATCAACTGGGCTTAGTGCAATTTCCGTTCAAAATTTAGGGTTGATAGACCTGGCGGATTACTCTCATTTTCCTCCGAGTTGGACGTATTTCCCGTGACAGGGGCAGGCTCTCTGAAAGCCCAAGGCTAATAAATCTTTAAAGTAGATCGTGACACATCTTCCCTAAGACGCCGCGGGGATGTGACCGCAGAACGCACGTTTAACCAACGCAGACACATTTAGACGTTTCTACAAGATTGAGAGATGGACGACGTAGAGGAGATGGACACACTGGACCTCCCCCATACGGCCCGAAACTCGGGCTAAACTAATCTAAGGAGATAGAACAATGTCATCCAAATGAATTTAGCTCATAGTAGTAGAAGCAAAGACAGAATAAGGAATTTTAAGATTTGATCCTCCTACATCGAGCTGAGTGTCTCTTTTCGCAGAAGGAAGCCAAACTGCCATGTCCCAACTATAAGAAGGATAAGGGCTTAGTCCATAGTTTATAAATGTTTTATTATTTCGTGACTTGCTCTTTAATATTACGGGCTTTAAAGACACAAAAAGAAGGACGGACAGGAGGATTAAAAAGGGAGGGGAAAAAGGGACAGCAAAAGGGAGAGGTAGAAAGAGAGACAGAACATGAGATAGAAACGGTCATAGAGAAGTAGGGTCATGCAGAAGAAAAAAGGAGAGCAAGAGGAACAGAAGAAGAGACATAAAAAGGGATAGAAAAAAATCAAGAGAGATAGACAAGGAAAAGAAACCAAAGTAAAATCTAAGCTGATTTTGTGTACGCGTTCACGAAACCCTCTGGAGGAGTTCTTCCAGGTTTTCATTTTCTGTCGGTGTTTGCTAAAACTTTCCAGACTTAATCCAACATGTGCTGTTCAATCGCAAAGTAGCTAGAATACTTCCCGCTGCTTTCCGAAACGCCGGAAACCACGGGTGGACCTCGGATGGAACAAAAAACCTAAATCGCTGTAGGAGTATGGCAATGACATGCGAGACTGGTGCAAGTGACACATTTCAAAAGACCTTCACAAAAGCGGTATAATGACCATTCACATTACTCCCGAGCCTAAAGAAAAAAGAACAAAGACATTCTCCAATGAACATGTGTTACACCCTAACGTCCGAAATCCATCTACGACATATAATTTGCAAGTAACATTAAACTCTTTCGAAATATGAAATGTAGGAAATTTGAGATTTCCTCCTAGGGACCTAGGGACGTAGGGATCTCCTTCCTTTAGCCTGATTCTTTGGATAAAAACCTACTCATGAAGACCAAAGTGAATAAATGATAATGAGGGAGAAGGAAGAAAGAAGAGGCTAGGCTCAAGTTGAGTAGGTGTGGTTTTAAGGTAAATACAAGTAGAGACACGCAAGCCACCTGTGTCTCAATACGTTGCGTGCGCTCAGCAGGTCGTGACAAAGGCACAATGCACTAAAACGTGTGCAGTAAAAGCACAATGACATCTGCGACACTGGGACTGAGGCGGACGAGGTTTAGGTCCGAGAGAGGTGAACTTTATTCCACCACGTTTCGCGTAGATGATTATATGTCGAAGTGGCATCAGCTGTCCTAGGGTCCTTGTCCTCTTCCACTACAATTCCTTCAATTACATTTCATTCATCATTCATCATAGCGTTTAGACATGCTCATACACATAGGCTACGGACCTAAAAGTACTATTTTAGGTCCGTAGTCATAGACATACAGATAGGCACAGCCAAAGACACTATGTCTATGTCTATGCTCATAGATTACATAGACAATCATCAGAGGGTACCTACTATCCAATCAGTCAAGCGTACAAACATGTCAAGTTTACGGATGATGGATTTCGTCTAACCTTTTTGAATACCCCAAATCCTCGAAGGTGATAGAACTTGGATCTCATGCTAGACCTCATGGATTTACGCCACAAGAAGATGGAACCTCTATGAAACTTCCACCTCCTTGTGGCTTAGATTTGCAAAGCAAAGCAGGTAGGAAAACTCTGTCCTCTGTGTTGTCAAGCGAGAACAAAGCCGGATTTGTCTGGGAAAAGGGTCAACGGACTTGTTTTAATTGGGGTGAATTTTAATCACCTTTGAGAATATACGGGCCCTCTTCTCTCAAATTCTAAAGTGATTGAAAGTGCACCAGAGTGATTAAATTCAACCTGTATGCTAAAAAATGCACCAAGAACAAGTAGTATTGTCTTGAGACCTGTCTAGTCTTGTCTCATATTGTCCATTCTTTCTCTAAAGCCATTCTTTCTCTGGTTTTAAAGGAATGGACAATAGAAAACCTCAACTGATATTCACACGAAACTCGTTATATTTTGCACATGGGGAATTAGGGATGATTCAATTTGCAACTCAAGAGTTTAGCGAAAAACTCGTTAAAATCACGTCTAACAACACCCGGTCATCATGATCATGGTAGATAATCATTCAACCGAGGTCAGAATCTATATTTCAACTATGGGAATACACAGTTTTTCTCATTAGTCTTCCATTTGTAGTTGAATTCATTCCGAATCATAGTAATAACGTGGGCTTTAGACAGTTCTAAGTTTAGACTACAGAAATTTGGTGACCCCGACAAATTGATATTTATCAACTTATGAAAAAAGCTGAGATAAATACAGTCATATCTTTGTTCTCGACGAAAAACATAAATATCTTTCCAAAAGGAAGGTGGGGTCACCATTTTCCTGTATAATTACATAATTTCAACCTGTATCCTAAAAAAATGCACCAAGAACAAGTAATATTATCTTGAGACCTCTTTAGTCTTGAGTCACATTGTCCATAGTAAAAACATCGGTTTTAGACTATGGTAAGTTTAGACTACAGAAAATTGGTGACCCCGACACATTGATGTTTATCAACTTGTGAAAAAGGCGGAGATAAATACAGTCATATATTTGTTCTCGACGAAGAACATAAATATCTTTCCAAAATTTCAACCTGTATCCTAAAAAAATGCACCAAGAACAAGTAGTATTATCTTGAGACCTGTTTAGTCTTGTCTCATATTGTCCATTCTTTCTCTAAAGCCATTCTTTCTCTAGTTTTAAAGGAATGGACAATAGACAACCTCAACTGATATTCCCACGAAACTCGTTATAATTTGCACATGGGGAATCTGGGATGATTCAAATTGCAATTCAAGAGTATAGCGAAAAACTCGTTAAAATCACGTCTAACTACTCCCAATCATCGCATCTTGGAGTAGCAGTTTGCTCAATATCTCAATGGGATGATGTCTAATGATAGGATAGTCTGAGGGATGTGCGAATAAAAACTGGCTATGGTGCACGCTAGTGGTCGCATGCATTTCGGCAGTTAAAATCGAACACTCCGGAGTGTATAGTAACTGCTGCAGACTTGCTTATTGTTAGTGCAACTACACAAACTGTACATGGCGATAAAAAGAAGACCCGTCTCGACTCGTTTCACTTCGCATGCGGCGGTCATTACCATTATTTTCTGCATGCTGCTAGTTGGCCAGCAACCCTCGAAAAAGCAATCCTAATCGCCCGAGTCATTACGTTTTTTTTGCGTTGATTATCGTTTGCGGCGCACATGGATGAGGATGGATGAGAAGAACCCTCGGCAGGGTGCCCTGCACTTATCGTTTTACCATAGCCCATGTTGGGAATATACGAATTCATGCGCGTTATGTGTATTTCTTTGTAGGCCTCTTTCACTTTTCATCCAAAGAGAAAAGTGCGCTGTGAATATAGAGCGCATGTGGAGGCTTTGATGATCTATGATCATTCAACCGAGGTCAGAATCTATATTTTAACTATGGGAATACTCAGTTTATGTCATTAGTCTTCCATCTGTAGTTGAATTCGTTTCGAAACATACTAAAACATGGGTTTTAGATAGTTCTAAGATTAGACTACATAAAATTGGTGACCCCGACGTATTGACACACATTTTGAAAAAGTCGAATATAAATACAGGTTCTCGATGGAACACATAAATATCTTTCATAAAACCGAAATAAATATCTTTCATCAAACAGAAACCGGGGTCACCAGTTTTCTGTAACTATTATTCCTCCAATTAATTGTATAATTTGAAATGTTCAAAAATGTACATTTTGGGCTGATTATTGTTTGCGGTGCATATGGATGAGGATGCGGAAACCCCAGGCAGGGTGCTCTGCACTTTCCGTTTTACAATAGCCCATTTTGGCATTCAGCATATTTACCAATTCATGTGCATTATGTGTGTTTCTTTCTAAGCCTTTCCCCTTTTTCTCTTTGGGTTTATTATGAATATAGAGCGAATGTGGAGGCTTTGATGCTCTATGATCATGGGTGAATAATCATTCAACCGAGGTCACACTCTATATTTTAACTATGGGAATACTTAGTTTTTGTCATTAGTCTTCCATATGTAGTTGAATTCCTTTCGAATCATAGTAAAAACGTCGGTTTTAGACAGTTCTAAGTTCAGACTGCATAAAATTGGTGACCCCGACGCATTGACACAAATTGTGAAAAAGTCGAAAATAAATACAGACATATCTTTGTTCACGATGGAAAAATATCTTTCATAAAACAGAAATAAATATCTTTCATCAAATAAAAGGCGGGGTCACCAGTTTTCTGTAACTATTATTCCTCCAATTAATTGTATAAAATGAAATATTCAAAAATGTACATTTTGCGCTCATTATCGTTTGCGGCGCATATGGATGAGTATGAGGAAAACCCTCGGCAGGGTGCTCTGCCCTTTCCGTTTTACCTTAGCCTATTTTGGCATTTATCACATTTACCAATTCATGCGCGTTATGTGTGTTTCTTTCTAAGCCTTCCCCCTTTTTCTCTTTGGGTTCATTATGAATATGGAGCGAATGTGGAGGCTTTGATGCTCTATGATCATGGTGAATAATCATTCAACCGAGGTCAGAATCTATATTTTAACTATGGGAATACACAGTTTATGTCATTAGTCTTCAATCTGTAGTTGAATTCCTTTCAAATCATAGTAAAAAAACGTCGGTTTTAGGCAGTTCTAAGTTTAGACTACAGAAAATTGGTGACCACGATGCAGTGACACTTGTGAAACTCTAGCGTAAAGTGGACGCAAGGGCCAAAACCTCTTCTTTATGTCCACCATATCAAAACTATATAAAACTATCTTTTTTAAAGGATCTCTTGCGGTGACAAAATTTAAAATCGGGGTCACCAATTTTCGGCAACCCCAAACTCCACTTCATAACCTAGCTTAAAGTTTTGTATAAATTTTTGTATAAAATTAATGGCACAATGGCAAAGATGAAATAAGATTTTGGATCGCCACTGGACGGTGATAGGGAAGCTCATCCGTTATCAGAATCGGGGAGGAAAACGAGCGGAAAGGTTTTACAGTCGCCCTGCGGCCACTGTAGAGATCCAAGTCATCGTTTCTCATTATAATCGAAGACTACAGTCGGGCAGCATACGAGCTTATTCGATTTATTCCTCTCTTTTCTCCACCAGAAAAAACGCAACTTGAGATATTTCTTTTCCACGCCATTCCCGCCGACTAACGACTGCTATACTATGCCGTTGCTATGCCTACCTACACAGAGTCGAAAGAAGAAAAAAAAGATGATGGAATCTCTTTTTTCTGATTCACTCGTTTCATGTTCGTCTTTTCGTATCATCGAACGTGATTGGCGATTTTGCAGTTCAATAGCATTATTATATTCCTCCATCGTTATTTTTATCTTTAGCTTTATACCACGGTTGTGACTTATGAAACGGATTCACAGGAGTGAGGTGATGAGAAGAGAGGAAAGGAGAGGAAAGTTTCGGATTCGAAGCCACTTGATCCGGCGGCGTGATGGCGTGGCACGTCCGCCAAACAAAATTGCAATTATCAAACGAAGGGATTTCACTGGGAAGCCAGGAAACAAATTGAAAAAATAGAGTGAAGAGAAAGGCAAAGAGTATGGTAGGAAAGGAAAAAAAGGGGAAAAGGGAGAACGGTGAAAGTGGGGAAGGTGGAAAGGAAAAGCTGTCGGTGGACGTTGATGGCGTGTTTAAACTTCTGATAAGCCTCATGTAGACTCTCGGGAGTTGAAAAAAAATCGGGAGTTGTGAGTGAACAGAAAGCAGAACGTATAAAAAGAAAGAGTTTGGCGGGAACTACGCTGACCGGCTCTCAAAGAGACCCTCGTGTTGGTCTCGGCCTTATTTCAAAGTTTAGCTTGTCTCAGGGCGGCCGGGGTCACCAATTTTCTGTAGTCTAAACTACAAAATGTGCAATACTAACATGTTTAGTATGATATGAATTGTATTCAAGGACAAAAATCACGGTTAGTGACGAAAACGTAGAATATTGACAAAATTTAAATAAAAATTGAATTAGATTATTAGTTGTTAGCACAGAAAATTGGTGACCCCACTTTTTCGATCAGATAGTTTTGAGTTGGAACAAAGACATCTTGGTATTTGTTACTAGCTTAATCGACGGTTTGGTATTTCTCAATGGGCGGGGTCATCAATTTTCCGTTAGCTAAAATATCGTCGTTTTCGGTATTTGAATTGATTTCAACGACCACAGTATGAATAATGTCGATGACTAATAATGGAAATGAGGAAAGAAATTGTCAAAATTTTCTATTACCATAGAGAAAGAAAATCAAAGGGCCCTTTCACATACAAAGCGATAATACAAACAAGTGCGGAATATAATATGGTTGAGTCTTGAATTTTAAGAGTCGTCAATCTCAAACATTAAAAAATTATCTGTTTCCTAGTGAAAATAATAATAAAAAAAACATTGCCGACCCTTGAATCCCGCAATGACCGGCAAACCTCAATAGACTGTTTCGAACAAATAACTATCAGACTAGTTTTATGTTGAAGAATGGGAAAATTAAATTATGCCGACCTTTGGCCAGTCGAAGGCGAAGAAAATATAAAGGTTCTTTCATAACAAAGCGATAATTAACGCATCGAATGTAAAAACCGTCTTAGACCGCATGTGTTATATTAAAAATCTTGCATTACGGCATCCCGTCACGGTTGACATTGTATGTCACATGACATAACCTCAATCCACCAACATAAACATCAAGAACAGAAGGAAAACATACCGCTAATCATCAGTGGCCCCAACTCAATTTCGCTTCGTCCGCAAATTTACGCGTTTCTCAGTTTGTTGATTTTGCTGATTGCAAATTTTGGCAAACGCTTAACATTTACCATGTTTTCCCAAGCATTTTTATGTTGTGTTTTGGGATTCGATATGCTGCCGTTGTTTTTTTTTTTGTTTGTTTGTAGGTCTGTATGTGTGTGTGTGTGCGTCCGGTTAGCCCTTCGTTTTGATGCAATTTGTTTCGGTGGGTTATACGTAAGTGTGAGCGTGTTTGTTTGCTTCAATGCGTTTGCTTCACTGTATGGTGAGTGTGCCTCTTTGCGTGAGTGTGTACGCGATGCTTGGTCGGGTGTAAGACCGCCTCGGTGCCGTATGGAATAAAGAGAGCTCATTTAATCTAGATCTAGATGAATTCCCCCGCGCCATCACGGTCCCTTAGCAAAGCGCGTGAGGGCCCCGGCTGCGCTTCGCACGCTTATTTGCTCGTAATTTATTTTCGGGACGCGTTTGCAAGAAATAAGTACTGCGGTGCACACACACACACACGCGCGCGCACACACACACACACACACGTACTAAACCTAACAGGCACATATATACGTGCACATCCACACTATAATATCGTATATATGTATGCATGCATGCATGTATGTATGTATGTATGTATGTATGTGTGTGTGTGTATGTGTGTATGTATATACATGCATACACGTGCACCGCACAGTTACAGCAACACAATGCACGCCACCTTTGTGCGAAATAATAATGCCCCCTTTTGCCTGCAATGCCTGGAAGTAGCAGCAGCTCCACAGTAAGCAACAGCAGTGGCTAGAGCATTTAAATTTCACTGCATTACATGCACTTAAACGACTATTAAGTATTAAGAATTAAAGCGAATTGTGAGCGCGCGCGAGTTGAATGGCGAGTTCAAAGGATCTCTGCTTTTCACTCGGCAAACTTTTCAGCGCCTCGCGTCGGGCTTCCACAACAAAACAAGGAACAAAGGAATATTTTAAACCTCGCCTTAGATATAAATGCACGTCTTTGAAGAACTGTTTTTATATGGAATTTTTGGTTGTTTGCAGAAAGTGTTGTCTAACATAAAAAATCTTCACCAAACTCTTAAACTTAAAAAAAATAATACTTAAATATATTCTTATATATTTCCATCACAATCGAATATTGCTGATTTACAATCCTTAGAAAAACAATATCAAATTTATGATAACTTTTTAAAAATTTACTACTGCGTACCTGCTGTTCATTTCTTATTAATAATATCGAAATTAAAAATAGTAAAACGTAGAAACGACTTTAGCAAACTCAAGTTTGTCAACCTTTGACTACTAATCTTAAGAAGACAACCTCTCAATTGATGTCAACTTGTATCCTTATTATTAACTATAACATTTTTGCCGACCCCTGAATTTTAAGAGTCTACAAGGTCAAATTTTTAGAAATTACTTGTTCTTACATTATCTGCTATATTTTGAAGAAAATTAGATATTTAACTTTAAATTTAGACATTTACGCTTTGCCGACCCCTGAATTCCAAGAGTCCCTACCTCATATATGTTTTCGTACGACATGTTCGTTGCTAACATATTTTGACTGAAAAGTAGAAAAAATAAATCTCAATAGTAAATAGTTTGCCGACCCTTGAATTACGCATTGGTTGCTTTGATGTGAGTGAGTGTGTTTTGTAATGCAGGTATCCTTTTTCTACAATATTTTAACGTTAATATAAAAATAAAGCAAAGTAAAATACCTAAGGACACAGAGAAGAAAACAAATAATAAAAATAATAACGATAAACAATATCTAAGTAGTGTCTGTTCGCGTCAATTCTCATTACATCGTAGCCATGACAACGCGTCACTCTAGGATAACAAGTTTTGTTTTCAAGGCTCACTTCGTTTGATCACGCCAGTCCCTAGCAACGCAGGACAGCCCAGGACAATTTTTGTTTTCCACGGCCAGCTGCATTTTGTCAACGCAGTCGTCTAGATTTAACGTAATAATAAGATAACACACTTTTGTGTGTTTTTTTTATATTTAAGCAAATGCGAACCTAACAGATTCATTCATCATTCACAATTGAATCACATTACATGTATTACTCTACATGACTCTAGCAAGAAGTTAAGTAATGGAGACAAGACGAAACATTTTTTTTATTCTACTTTATATTTGGAGTAAGTCAAGATTGTCTGCTAAAGTAGACCCCGAGCACTTCTACAATTTCGGTGTCCATAACTAAAAATATGCTGCTAGCTTCCAATTGGCAGACTTTCAATATACCAACGTAAAATACCAACAATTTTGCCACATTAGTAATTTGAGCCGAACAAACATAGATTTATGAGTAGGTATTTCATGTGTCATGTTTCAGTGGGATGAATTTTTGACAATTGCCACAACAATCCAACAATTTACGACCGCCTCAGATGGCATCAATTGCATTTGTATGCGCGACCTTTCCGCATGTAAACTCGGTACGATTTTCGTGGATCAGCGTTTCGGTTCGTTTTGTATGTTTGCGTGTGCCTCTGTGAGTCTGCATTTATTTCTTTTCATGTCAACTATTCGTTCAAATAAGTTGGGTACAGCCATACAAACACACATACAGACACATACACTCAGCCGCAAACGCATACACATGCAGTTACACATACACAAACACACAGTCAGGCAGAGACCCGGTGAGTTGAGCTCCCCCAAGGAGGTCAGATTTCCATTTATTTTCTACCGAAAGCAACGGCGAGCAAAGCAGCATGCGATTACGCCTTTTCTTTATGCGCTTTCCAGTCAGGCTTTCTTCATGTTTTGCCCACGCATAGATGGCCGTATGACATAATATATTTCGCAGAAGGAATATCAAATACATCGGCAAATAGCCCTCGTCCTTCCTTCCAACTCGTCGCGGCGAGGAATATATACGAAAGTCAAAGAATAATATCTTATATCATATGGATATGAGTGCAAGGAGATGATTTAGACACACAACTGTAGCTGCAAAAGCATTGGGTGTTTTATATAGACAACCTTTATTGGCATATTCCTTCCAACAATTCCATTGCATATATCAGGGGTGGGCAAGGTTGAATTAAAGAGAGCCAAATTTTAGATTTTTCATTGTATATGAGGGCCACAGAGGGGAGGGGGTCCTTCTTATCCGCTCGAATAAAAGCAGATAATTATGATTATATATATTTATGTTTAATTACATGATTTTAATTTACAAAGTTAACAAGAAGAATAATAATTTTAAAAACTCTAAATTGTTGTGTGCGTGATTATTTTTCATATTTATTATAAATTTGTGATATGAATGATTTGAAATTTTAATTGTCGTGTGAATTTTGGTTGAATGTTTATTATATTCGTGTGTT
>JAODAC010035754.1:2622-13264 GCA_027575185.1 Mimaenictus wilsoni
AACCTTAATTTTCATACAACACTACATTTTCAAACTATAGCAGCGCCTCCGTTTCTTTGGTAAACTATATTGGGACCCGTCTGTTAAAAAATATTTTCTTCGGGCACTTATCGCAGATTTTTCGGAGTAAAAGCACTTTTAGCTGGTACTCATTCCTGTGAGAGCATGTTTTGTCCTTCACTTTCTTGTTCTAGCTACTTAAGGGCTTATCATACTTTTTGGGTCTGAAGATTATCTAGATCAAAAATTTCTTGGTGCTTCTGATTCCCACGAAAGATGAGTGGCCCTTCAATTTTTGTTTTAACAATCCCCCCATTGCATATAGCACTTATTTAGGCATAAACTAGGCCAGGCAAGTTTGAGCATTTTTTGCCGGTACTATTTCCTCTGAAGTTTCAGATATTTAGGGACTTACCACACTTTCGCAGGTCTACAAATCATTCAGTTCGAGCGTCTTTTGGCGGTTCTGATTCCTCTAAAATTGTTGCCGTTCAATCACTTGCTTAAGCTATTAAGGGACTTATCGCACTGTTTTAGAAATAAAATACACCAACTTGGGTATTTTTTGTGGTACGGATACCCCTGAAGCATGGATTTTTCTTGATCTAGCTAGAATTCTAAATTCTCGCGCCTCTCCTGACCCATAAGGGTTAACCTAGGAAGGCCTAACAGTTTGGAAACCTGGTCATTATTTTTCTGATGTTCCGTGTCGACAATTATATTCTTCTACTACCTGCAAATACAAAAAAAGTAGTCAAAATCGAGTGAATTATTTATACAAGGACATGAGTATAGCCATGATAGTTAAAACGTGTCATTTTATAACAGATTATAGTCAGAATACATAATAATATGCCTCAAACCTTAGAACTCTAAACCTATTAATATATATTTTAGAACAATTAAAAATCCATTATGGAAACATTGCATAAAAAAGCTTTAAATTTAACATTTTGTCCAATACTTGTGTGAAGTCAAGAGCATTCTTCAACCACTTTGAAATACAACGAATATCAAATTTTCAAATTTTACTATGGCAACACAAAATCTACTCAAACTTTCTCATATAACTAATGAATATATTTTAAAATGGTGTCAATTTCTCCGTATATTTCCAACCAAAATTATATCAAATCCAAAAGTCCACAAAATATGTGTATTTTTATACTCTGTCATTCTATACCTGTATCATATTATTGAAAAGTATCGCTACCTACCTGTTTTTATTATGCCTATTAGAAATTATAAAAAGACTGCACTTGGCGTGTACCTCTTGGCAGAGATCTTCAATTTATTTGCATTCCAAACATGGTTAATTTCTACAAATATATTTAATGTGAATGAGATGAGAAATATACTCCAGCATTTTACACATATTGACACGACTTTGAGTAAATATGGATTGATTACACACTTCAAATGTTTGAAATTACGTTTTATAATATCTCAACTTATAATAATATGTTTATCATTGCTTCAAATATATAAAGCGGATAATATATTCCACATATTTTATGAATGCTGCCGAGCATATATTGAATTAAGTATATTGCTGCTTATAATTTGCATTTTGAGGAATATTTGTCAACGATGGAAATTGTACAATAAATTAATCGGTCGTGCAACTGATCAAACGGCATTATTATTGGATTTGGTTAAATTGCAAGCTCTTTTACAAAGGATTATCAGACTACTGAAGAAACCCTTTGAAGTGTTCTTTCTCTTTTACACACTACGAACATTTATGTTCTTACTATCTATAAGTATGCATATTCATTGGATGGGATTGGAATTCGGTATTAACATCGCAAGTATAATTTTAAATATCGGTGAATGGGTAATGCACGTTTAAATAAAAATTTCACAGAAAATGTAAGATATCGAATGATTTTAGGTTATTGTAGTTATAATTCTACATAAATGCAGTGTTTTGAAGAAATTGGGTAATGAAGCCTCAGATAATTGTTGTGTATCTATGGCACAGAGTTTAGGTAATCCCGTAATGGTTTCCAACGTCAAATATATGGAGTTATTGCGTGATTTGACACAGCTAACGACGGCTATAAAACGTGAATTTTCTGCAGTTGGTATATTTGATATAGATTTGAGTGCTGTATTAATGTTGCTGAATATGTTTACATGTTATATTGTTATAGCATCACAGGTTCACTTATAAACTTATATTAGTAGAAATTTCAAGAGTTTGAGTTCGATTGTCATAAAATAAACTATAATTAAATGATTAAATCCCAATAAAACTCGTATATCGAAATAATGTTATAATAATGTTATGAATTTTTATTTAATGGGACAAGTTGCAACGATTTCGTTATACTCTTTTAAACGTTACTCCAGAATTTATGAAATGTGAATCATAATTGTTCTTTAATCAGTTTTAGATGATTCAACAAAAGTTCAACAAAAGTACGCTAAATTAGTTTACAAACTCATTACTGTATTACAAGTTACATTAGAGTGTCTTAATTGGTATTCCAAGAATGATTCTTAGTTCTTCATCACATTTCAAAGTGGATAAAAGTGTTTTAATATTTTTAAACGAAAATTTCTTTATTAAAAGTTTAGAAAAATACTTCAAATGTATAATGTACTACAAATGTATGTATAGATGTCTAAAAATGTACTGAAATGTGACTTTATTTTCGGTTATAATATAATCCAGAAATATTATTGGCCAACTAAAACTAATGAAATATACAATGTATATGTTCAATTTTCGGCAGTTGCTATGATATTATTCATTGTTGGGAATATTATTCAACTTCTACAGAATTATAGTAAGTTAAATTATTATCGGGGTTTTATCGCTTTATAACATATGTTCTATCAAAAATCGATGTTTCATAATAGACTGAATTAGTTGCTAAATTATTCAAGACTATATCTTTATAACTATAAGCTAATTGCTGCAGTTTTTACGAAGTTATAGTGCATAAGGGGATTGTCACACCGACGGCGTCGCCTCGCCTCGCTTCGTCGAGCTTCGAATTTCGAAGCCCGATGCGTTCACACAGCGAGCGTGCTTCGGCTTCGCATTTCGGTGGCACCCACCCGTCGGCTTTGATGCGCCCTTGTGCCGACCTCGTCTCTACATTTAATGGATTCATGACTTCTACACATGTTCAGATCGGGTTTTTCTCCATTTCATCTTATCTACTATTCGTTAGGAAGGTTTGTTATCTCGACGACGCTTGTAAAAGTTTGTGAAGCCCGACCAGTTTAATTACGCTGACTTTGAATAAACTAGCAATACTATCTCTTTTTAATTACATTTGTTTGACAAGGGTTGGCATAGAAGCCCGAAGCCGGTGTGAACGACGCCTAAAGCGAACTTGTGAATATATAGAATTTAGAACCAACTAGAAATGCTTTTTTTGCAACTATGGATATTTTTTTAATATTTCGCCGCTTTTCGATTGTACATACACGATTAGAAAATTTTACTGCACCAATTTGGCTGAAAGACACATTTCATAGATAATTAAATTCTCTAGAATATGACATTAATTCATTTTTGATAGAACGCTAGAGTATATGTGACCGAGCAACTAAAAAACAATGTGACATAAATCAGCCAATTATTGTATAAAAAGCTTTCTGTATTCTGAAGCATGGAAAGGTTG
Source organism: Mimaenictus wilsoni (assembly GCA_027575185.1). NCBI lineage: Eukaryota > Metazoa > Arthropoda > Insecta > Coleoptera > Staphylinidae > Mimaenictus > Mimaenictus wilsoni. The sequence goes on from JAODAC010035754.1 coordinate 6,264, forward strand.
AAAGAAAATAAGCTTCTAGTTAAAACTCTTTGAGTTCTCTTTGAGCTCTTTCATATGAATTTTTAACTATGTCTTTAACTTTCATAGAATTGATACTACAAAGCTTTAAAACCCCGATACTCATTTATGAACATCCTCTTTGTCTTTAACAAACTTCTATAAATGAAATTTAAGGTATCAATTGTAAAATCGAAGAACTCACCGACAATTTATCATTCCTCATCTCCCAAATCCTAAGTGTCAATATCCTCGTGAGTGTAGCAAAGTCGAAAGAACAAATGCAAAACATGATTGAATTGTTGGAATCAAATTGTGACTACGTAAAAACTCTTGTAAAGGATGTGGGACTGCACAATTTCTTGTTAAAATCGTTAATAATTTTCTGGAACATTTTATGCCTGATTACGTGTATTACACACGAAATGTGTGATGATACTAAAGATTACTGCAGTTTCCAGCCAACCGTATGGATTAATCTGAAAACTTAAGTTTAAAGTTTTAACAATTGCATATTTCAGAATCTTTACTTTGATTTCAACCAACGGCCGTTACGAGAAATCTACAATTTCATATTTTATTGTGCCAGTTCACATTGTGTAACTGCAGTGATGATATGTTTCAGTGTTTTGCACCTCTTGGTACTTGCCTCAAATCAAATATTTACTGAATTTAAAAGCACTTTGAAGGAGGCTCAGCAAATCAAAGAAAGAACGCTTCGAATGAAGTTATTAAAACGGGCATATGAACTCCAGCAACACAACTTAAAGTAAGGTATACTTAAATAGTAAAAAATGTTTATTAATAAACCTATCAAAAAACATTTTTTGTCCAGACATAATTGTGTTTATTTTAGATTCTGGAATTATATGGCTGAAGCTATGCGCTGGCCTCTTTTCTTTCAGTATTTGAGTACTGGTACAATTCTTGGATTATCACTTATATCAGTTTTAATTGTAAGTTTTAAAAGTCTTAAATTTGTTTATTTGGTTGTATAATATATATTTTTAGAAAATACGTATGATACCTATAATGATGATAGTTCTTTATTTGTCTGGCACATTTTTTTGTGGGTTTATTGCGGAAAAGATGAAAATATTGGTAAATACTATATTTCGATGTTTTAGTATATTTTTAAGAGAAATTCCTATTCTAGAGTGAGAAATATAGATGTGAGACATTTTATGCCTGCCCATGGGATGGAGATGTGGCCAGCGTGAAGTTTTTGATGTTCATGAATTTGAATTTGCATGATGTTTATTTACTGCCCCTTGGAATTTATCAGAAATATTCTTTTGAATTGGTTTTAGCGGTATGAAATCGTCGATGCGACGCTTTAAAACTAATAAACTTGGTTTTAGATATATCAAGTGGTATATTCGCTGGTTATGGGTTATGTTAAGCATAAATAATAAGCCACCCTATTGTTGTAAACCCGTGGAGCTTTACTAAAGGTGCTTTTCTACGTTTGTCCTTAGGGGGACACTGCGGCACACAATAGTAACGGCACGAGGCACGTCATTAATTTTTATCAGAACTTTACATACAAAACATGTTAGTAAAATTAATAAAATTTACTTGAATATGACGTCGTGAATTTCCAAGAAAAAGGATAAAATTACATTTTTTTAAACAGTTATAAATTTAAAATGCTTAAATGCTTTATAAATATATTCTTTTTCAAAAAGCAATTGGCGTCATATTCTGGAGAATTTAATTGTCGGTAAACTGATTATTCTGCCGATTTGGTTCAGTAATTTTTTTTTCAATTGTGTACACAAAATCAAAAAAAGATGTAACGAGACTAACACGTTTAAAGTTTAATTAAAATTCAATTAATTAAAAAGAAAACTACACAGAGCTTTATTCGCTTTAACATTGTAAATTCTGCAACTATCTATTTGAAATTTTGAGGGAATATTATTGGATAGTTTTACCTATTAATTGATTATTTCCAAAAACCCCTCAAAATAATTGCCTGCAAGTTATTTGATGGTCAATATTTTTCATATAGTATAACTACGAAATCAAAAAAAAACTTGTTGATAAAAAAATTGTTACTCGCATATTTTTAATTTTGTTTATAAATCATGTAAAATCCCGCACAACTCGAATGGTCAGAGACAAGATGTTAGGATGGCACAATAAGAATACATTTCTCAACCACAAGATGGCTTTATTGAAAACCGTGTCACGCCGCGGCCGGGAACAGAATGTCCCCGCCACCACGCGATACCACACGTTCCACTCGCTCATAGCGTTCATCAGGTTCTTATGTCTATCCCAGGATGCCCTTGGCGTTTGAATTGGGTACCACCGGTGAATGTCAACGGTGTTCCTGCTGTCAAATGCCGTCGTGCGTTCTCGGAAGTGATCGTGATGTCGCTTCTCGCGCGGCTGGGCATCTCGTTCACCTTTCCCTCTAAATGTATCCGTGGCTGCCTAAGTGAGTTACAAATCAGCGTAACAATATTAAATATTTAATACAAATATGTGCTAACAATAAGTTTATCTGCGGACTTTAAATAAAAGAAGGTTTTATCTTCACATATCCATGAAGAATGAAATATTAATAAATATATTTTCTCTGACAATCAGATGTTTGCCTTTACTCTTAAATAAGCAAAATCGAAAGACTCAACCTGTTTCACCAACTTTTAACCTTTTATTCCGACAAACCCATGCTAAGTCTGCAGAATGAATGATTGTAGCATGGCATTTACGTACCTTTAATGCAGGGTTATCAATTCACTTTAATTGCAATTAAGTTATTAAAAACAAGCGTGAGTTGAAAATTTTTGTGGTATTCTACACCAAACTCCGGTCCTGCTATATCAATTTACAACTTTACTTCAACTGTACAAACGCGTTTTCCATTATTTGATAACCATTAAGGTATTCACAGATAATTTAGGTTAACAAATACACATTGGAAAAATAAATAATTTGAAGGTGAAGCATTATAAAGTCGTGTTTAGCGTTCAGCGTCAGCGTTGAAGTGATCCATTCGCCGTGGCGCGTCTTTAATGAACGGTAATTACAAGTCAAGTTCACTTCACGTGTGATTTGTCAACGCACAATGTAACAATAACAATGCGCAATAAAAAAGATGTAAGGCAGAGAAAACGCTATATATTTCCTAGACGTGTTTATTTGAATGACATTCGCATAAAAATAATTTATTAACATCGTTCATCGCTCATTTACACGATTATGAAAATATCGCAGAAGTTTTTTTTTTTAATTTATTTTCGAATATTTAAGATATGATTATTTTAGATTATAATAGATAATCGTCATAGTACTTAGTGGAATTGTGATATTAATCATTTATAGTAGTATGCAAAATTTTAAAGTGTCTTGAATCAGTATTATCAATACATTGTTGATTTTATTAGCGATTTTCTCGGATTCATTATCTTGGTTCATTTTTATTTTACGATAAACTGACATTTCAACATTCATCATCATGGGGTACCAAAAATTCTGAAAATATTGGTATGGATACTAAAAGTGCTATCGATATAAAAGGTAGCAAAACTTGAAAATATTGATACTTAAGCTCTGACGTCATCTCTACACAACTTCACAATGTAGTTGCAGTTAAATCTATTCTTAACATATGAGTGCAGTCACGCATTTGGTAAGAGAGAGCTCGACACGAGTGGCGAATCGACGCCGAGCGAGAACACTCGGGCGCTGAATCCACGCCGCTCGAGTTCCAAGTTAATACGATTCACAATTTAGAGGTATAACTTTTCAGAAACACTCTTTTTTTCAATGTACTTACAAGTTAAATCTTTCCCTAGTTCTTGCCAGAATAAAACTAAGAAATTTCTTCTATCTACCTTTCCTTTGTCCATCTTTTATCTACCTTGAAAAAAGTGTTCTCAAAAGTAGGATTATAATTAAAGAATTCGAATGCTTTGGTTGTATTCACCAGTAAGAGCAATAAATTACAATGTGATCGTTGTAGTGCGCACAGTTACGAAACTCTTTTTATTCATGAATCACGATTTTATTATTCGCCGAACACGTTGAAAATGCGCATCAACATATTCCGTTGAATCACAATGAGGTTTAAGTCGATATTCCCACAGAAAGTTACGAAAAATCTAAAGAAATTTAATCCGAAAGTTTCGGATTATAAAGAGCGGATTCTGACAAAGAGTTTTAAACAATGTTTTTAGTATTACGTGAAATGTACATATTATGATTGTTTGTTTGACAAACAATTAGTGCAATGCGTCACCAGCTAAATTTGAAACAACGCTTATATGTTATCTTCAAAAACCAAATAATAGGACAAATTTGCAATGATTGATTGCACTTAATCGACAATAAACAAGCACGGAATTGTCCTACATTACATTAGAGGTGATTTTAGTCACGTATTTCTATGAATTTTAAACTTAAATCGACAAACAAGCTGACAAATTGCATGTTTCGGATATAAATACTTTAGAATCAATTTTCTTAGAATTCTGGAATCAAAATATAATAAATATTTTTGCGAATCGTGTAAATGCGCACAAAAGGGCAAATTTTGAATTTAAAAGAACAAAATTCGCAAAAAAAGTTGAAACAAAACCCAGATTAAAATAAAGGAAAAGTTAAATTCGTATTATTAGTTTCTGAAATATGCATCCACAAAAATTGTTACGCTCTCGGGTTGCATTCGCCAGCTAAATTGTGCTACATTACATCAGAGGTGATTTTAGTATTGTATTCCCATGAATTTAAATCTTAAATCGACAAATATATTGATGAATTACATATCTCCTTTTTTAGGATCTTAGAATTAGGAGAAATTTAAATTAAAAAAGCCTCGAAGGGTTAATGTAAAATGTACACAAGTTTTAAAATAGCCTATCTCTCAAGTTGAAACAAAACCCACATTAAATTAAACGAATAGATAAAATCGGAATGTTAGTTTCTAAGATATACATCGCCAAAAATTACGCTCTCGGCTTGCATTCACCAGCTTACTTACCCAAGACAAGCAAGCACACGTATAGAAATTCAACTTCAAAAATCAGGAAGTTCAATTTTCTTTCATTGTCATATATTTTTTCTTCGCAAAGATGTAGGTAGATTTTAATTGAATGACGTCGATGTTCACAACGATAAATCGACACATATTGTTGACTCTCAAACGAAAAAGGAAAGAACTTACGGAAAAGAAACGTGAATGTCCGTCGATCCGCCACGAACAAATAGGAAGTGAATCCGTGAGTTCGATCAACTGATCAACAACTTGGTGGGAAAAAGGTGAAATTCACAAAGTAATCATAATAAACATAATATGGGCATTGACCCTGAAATATAAAAACGAAAGTAACACGACTGAATTAAGTTTTTACGTTTACGCCAATCTGATGAATATTTTATTCCCATGTCAAAACTAAAGCCATTGCAAACACATTGGAAACAATACAAGAACGGAAGCTGTATGTTAGTTTGGTGTTGTTTATGTACTCATAAATATTTCTTCATCTTCCTTATTCACATATCTCTTTGGTTCTTCTTACTGGGATATACGAAATTTTTATTAGTTGTGAATACAAGTTGTTTCGATGGGAATAAGTGAGATTGGAATCTTCCTTTCCAAACAGAGTGGCCCTAATTATTCACAGTGATACTTAAATGTTCGATCTTTACTGGTTTGCAAAATTAATGTGTGCACGTGTGCATATTTGTGCAGCAGAACAAGTGACCTTTTACTGCAATTAATTGCAGAAATACTGGTGCAAAAAATCAAATTTATGAGGTATATTATTAAAGAGAGTAAAAAAATTGTGTTTTTTACACTTTTAAATAGTTGTTCTGCATGGAGTGCGTGGCGTAAAGGTTACGCATAGGCGTTGTAACGCAAACGTCCCGGGTTCGATTCCCGGTGTCGCTATAATTAAGATCTCGCACTCCACACTTTCCCAAGTCCTGAATAAGGAGTAGGGTTGGGCAATGGGCCTGCAACTCATTCCCATAAAAGAACCTCATATGCTAACTCACGTACCCGATCACGCGGAAGGAAAGCGAACGTGTTCGGAAGGCGTTAAACGCTATACAACCGAAAACAGAAGAAGAAATAGTTATTCTTATTTATTATTAATAATAATATTACAGGATATCGACTATATAGTCTTTAGGCCCATGAAATATACCATACAATTTGTATAGCATTATAATAAAAATATGTAAGAAAAATAATAATATTGTATTTGGGGGCCATAGACCTGGCTGGCTATCGACCTAACTAGTCCTTCAGCCTAGATACATGTTTATTTATTATTTTTATATTTTTAAATGATAATTTTTGATTTGTTGATTTGAGTTGTTATTGTTGATTTTTGGTGTTGTGCTGATTCCTTGTTGAGTGTTGAGATTACCTCGTGGTTTTTGCTTGTTGTAGTTGTCGTGAGATGCGCATACTGCGATTGATGTGATTTTTGGTGTCTGATTTGTAATTGTTGTGATTCTTGTAGTGTGAATTTTAATGGTATGTATTTTGTGAGATTAATTTTGTGTGAATTAATTAAATAATTAATTCACACATGTGGGAGCCCACCTCGGGGACTCGAACCCCGTCCGACTGCGTGATAAGCCGAAGCACTACAATCCAGAATTTCAACTGAAGGGGCTTGAAAAGAACTCACAAGGAGAGTGTGTGAGAATTGTCCAACACGGATTGGAATGAAATTTTTTGTACGTGTAATACATATATAGAAATAAATAGTGTTAACGGGATTTTATGCCGTTTTGAGCCGTTTGCCCAAAAAAAAATACGAAGTTGCGTATATGTTAAACGAATAACGTGGCATATCATCAACACGCCCTCATGTAAACCGACCTTGGTGCGCTTGCCGCGAGTATACAGGGAATGCTACTGTTAATGCAATATATACCAAACTTTGAAATTTTTTTTTGGACAAACGACTCAAAACGGCATAAAATCCCGTTTACCCAAAATATGTCTATATATGTACTACACGTACAAAAAGTTT
>JAODAC010035765.1:0-13262 GCA_027575185.1 Mimaenictus wilsoni
TTTATATATTTATATATTTACAATTACATCGGCTGGGATCCACACACCCACATCGCTTTCTCCCACAATCTTCCACCTCACGAAACGAACCTACTCCTGGACCAATCCGAGCACACTTCGCCTACCACACGCTCTTTTTTAAGACCTACAAGGTGTGCCACAAAACGCTATACTTAGGCACAGCTTTACTCAAACATCTGCAACGCTCTAGACTATTTTCGACAGAGATCTGTAAAATTTCGAAACAAGCACTGCTGAACTCGCAGCGCAACACGTTCGTGGACGCAGAATCCATGCCGCTTGAGTGTCACAAAAAAGAATTAGAGGTTAACAAATGTACATGCCAGGCGGAACTATTACGTAACGTTCATTAGAAGTAGACTAATATACCCTAATCGTAAGGAAATGCAGTTAAAATATGTCTCAGGCTATGAAATAACCCACTATTTAAATATTTCCCCAATACTTTCTTTTTATATGTCATATTAATTAATTACAATTTACACATTCATAATGTATACTCCTTGAAATACAAAACAAGATCATACGATTCTCAGAACAAAAATAATAAAACATGAATATATTATAAACAATTGATGATCATGAATGAATTTAGTAACTCATATAACTAGAGGGTGTTAAGTAGTGTGCGTTACCTTTGATCGCATCTCGGTTCCCTCGTCGCAGCATGATTGGATGACCATCCTCTCGGCGCCAGGTAATCCTCGGCGTGGGATGACCAGTTGCACGACACCACAGCGTCGCGTTCTCGCCCTCCGACACCGAGAGATCCCCGCTCGTGTCGTCATATATTATATCCGGTGGCACTGGAAAATAATTACGAGCGTTAATATTAACAATACGTGCCCACATCTGAACGTAGATATACAGCACGTAGTAGTTTGGAACTCAACACCCGGCGCATGCACCAAAAAGGAATTTTTAATTTTCCTTGATCTAGCAAAAAGCCCTGATACCAAAACCACCCCTTTGCATGATGTGGGTGAATATATTCACAAACGCGAAAGATTCGAGCACCCGAACCCAATTGAGTGACCGCACAAAGGTTTTACACCGACGCAAACGTAATTACAAGATAATTAAACGAATGAATTATTTGTTTGCCTGCTTTGAGTGTGTTCGCTCAGCTGCAACGGCCTTGTGTTCTATCCATCCATGTATGAAAATGGTAATTAGTATATGTAAAAAATAAAAACACAAAAATCAACAATAAAAATTTCAGAAACTTTTTTATAATCTAAAATGATTTTTCATTTTCATCGTTTATCATTTCAATTTCAGTCAGAAATATTGAGTACATTTCCTTCTACAACCATATACTATCTAATCCTTCGCTATTAAATAAACGGCGTGAATTTACGATGAAATTTGTGTCCTTCTAAATCACTCCATAAAACAGTAACGACAAACAACGAGAATGAGGGTAAATGAAACCATTTTGAAAATGACAAATTTATGCACATTGTACGGTCGGAGGGACTCAATTTTAATTAACCACGTCCTGCTGAAGTTTGGGAAAGTGTTGTTGCATGGACAAAGAACATGTTTTGTGGACTAACTGGGTTTTGTCGACCCGTGGGTATTTTGTGCGAGTTGCGCACGGCGAGAAGTTGGAAGCATTTTAACGATTGCTTTAGGTATTTACACCGCTGGGAGATTGAACGCTGATCGCAACCAGATGATATCACCTTCCCCCGAAATCTGCATGACACGATTGTGCACTCTAGAGCGTGCCAAATGCGCTAGAGCTGCATGCGGAATGTCGGTTGTTGTTGAAGTAAACCCATGGTTTTCGCGACCGATACCAGAGGACCGATACATTCTGCTCGCAGCTGCCAGATAACAATGTTCGCGAATGGCTTCCTGTCGTCTGCATGATCGAACAACGTGTCAACTGTTTTATACATTGTTTGCCTTGTTAGATAGCCTTGAACTTTACTATGTTCAGTCAATGATAATCATCTATATTGACAGTGGATATCACGTATATCTCATTAAAATATGTTGTTATTTAAATAATGTTATTGTTTCCAGGTGAATTTAATGTGTTTCTTCAGTAATTCTATGAAAACGACAAAATTTTAACAACTTGAAAGTATTTAAATGAATTTACTTAAAAAATCTAATTCTAATGATATGAAATAGTAATGTTTATAAAGTTAAATTTTATTGCTTTTTACTTTATCGTGATAAATTCATCCAAAAACGAAATATGTCTCATAATAGTAAAAAATAAAAATAGAAACTTATACATTCCTCAAACTACTCATAACAGATAATAAAATATGTTATTTCGTGTGGAGAGACTGAATTTTATCGCTGAGAAAGTTCTATAGAGATTAAGACCTTATAAATTCCTCAAACAACTTACGACAGAGAACAAAATTTGTTATCACATATGAAGGATGATAAAACTGAATAATTTGACCATGTTAAAAGTAATACGAAAGTACTATTATGAATTTAGACTATTTTCTCATTCTAATGATAGAAAATCACTCTATATATCGCGCGCTTCCAGTGTAATCAGGCTAATACTTAATTCTTTATCATGCAATATTACATTCACTGTCAAAAATGAAATGAAACTCATTAGAGCAAAAAGAAAAAGACGTACCCTTAAACTACTTATAACATTGATAACAAAATATTCTTCACGCGCGCAGGATGATATAATTGAATAAATTTATCACTTTGAATGTTCTATAATGAATTTAAATCAAATTTCTGATTATAATGATATACAATCCAGTGCAATCAGGCTCATAGCGTTAAATGCTATTACTTAATTTTTTTATTGTATTGTATTGTATGACAACAGTCACTACTACGCCAAAAATAACAAAAAAGGGAACATAATAGTAAATTGGAAAAAAGCTTCCACAAACCACTTATAACCGTGAAAACAAAAGATGTCATCATGTGTGAAGCATAATAACGTTGAATAATTTTATCGCTTGGATAGTACTATAATGAATTTACATGTCTAATGTAATGTCTAATTCTAATGATATAAAATCGCTCGGCGATCTGTCGTGAGTTTCCAGTGTAATCAGGGTAATAGCATTAATTGCTATTACTTAATACTCTATTATGTTTAATTACAATCGCTACAACGCCAAACTGAAGTACGATTCATAATAGTAAAAAAAAGAAAGAAAAAACGTATACATTCCTCAAACTATTCCATAACAGTGATAATAAAATATGTCATCACGTGTGGAGGCTAGCGTAAATGAAAATAGCGGAAAATAATTTGCCGAAGTGCACCGCACAGTCGTGGTGGGAAAGGTAGCGAATAAAATAATAATCCACGTAATGCCTGAATAAACCGCGTTGTTTTACGAGGCGCGCGCGTTATACGAGAGGTAAATGTTAATTACAAAATGTGAGCGAGCGGGCGAGCACTAAAATCGTTGATGAGACGGTGCAACGCGCAACACATTCGTACATTGTTCGCGAAATCGCATTCGCCTTTAGATATTATTTTACGTGCGTCGTAAACGGCGCGGCGCCAAGGTGGTGGCCCCCTAAACAACGGCGTGCAATATGCCCGACACGTTCGGGTACACGTGGCCATCTAATTCGCCAGATGCCAAAACGCTGCATAAACATGGGAAAAACGACGCCCAAACTATTGCCTCCCCTCAGATCTCATAAATTATTGAAATACGAATATGAAAATGGCAAATATGCAACTATAGTTGCGAAAGTTATAAAAGCGGATATAAACATGCAAGACGGAAATTAATTTGTGGCACGTGACACATGTGCTACTATGGCATAAGAGTTGTTGGTTAATTGCGCATTAAAATGAAAGTTTTGCATTTTAGTCAGCGACTAATTGAGACGAAAACCATTCGTGGGTCGACGTACTTCCGTACTGTTTTGTGACAATACGTGCACAAATAGTTAAGGGTCTTGACCAGGCAATACTGTAATGGTAGGCAATCAATATTATAGTTACAAATTATTTGCTTGGACCCATCGCGTGTAATAAACGAAATTAAGACTCCAGAGAATTTACAATTGTAAAAGAAGTTGCCTATATTCTCTAAAATATATTTCCTCACGTATCCTTGTTGGAAGTTTTACGAGAGCCATCTTGTTGAGTAATTCGCAAACTGCGAAAGTTTTTATATATTTCGAACGGACGCGAACGTGTACAACTTTAAATAAATCTGCATTTTTCTGCCGATTGTACAGACTTCCAGCGTTGTAGGCAGTTTAAATTGCTTCCACAATTTCCTCTTCGATATTACCGATATTCTGTGTACTTAGAGCAGCGACGGTGGCCCTTCATACTTCAGCAGATAAGATTTCGGTTACTAAGAGAATGGATGTCGACGGCGAGCGACGAAAAAAAGCGTGCAAACGGAAGTGGCGCACGCATAGCCCTCGTTTCGTCGATATCTCGTTTCGATTTATATGATAATAGCAAAGACAGTACCACCAAAAGCAGTATCAATTATGCTAATTTCCTCCACGAACGTGCGTGACGCAACGCGTTTAAACTAATTTCGTATTATAGATAAAGAAAGGAAACATAATTACGAAGCCAATGAAAATATTTGCTAAATCTGGATAAATGCCAGACTCTGGACGCAGTAAGTCCTGGAGGTTTGGAAATTTGGTACAGAGTGTGCGTTTGGAAAGGAAGGAATTGGTTTTTATTAGCTGGATTACAAAATGTGGCAATTTAATTAGGTAATTATCTTGTTTTCAAAGGGATTATTTTGCAATGCCACTGAACATTCACTAAACATTCATTAGTGTAAATATAAAGAGGCAAAACAGTAAACGACAAGTAAACAAACACGTCGATGATGCGCTTGAGAGAAACTGTGGAGTTTCTGCCGACCCACAACAAATGCAGCGATGCAATAATACGCAGAATCAGCATCGACATCATCTAGCGTGGAGAATTTATCACTGGTTATCCCTCCTTTCAACATCACGTAACTTCTCTATAAATGAATTTATTAAAATGCATATTTTTTTTATTCGGCGGGAACACTTCATCTGTCGCTTCCACACCCTCGAACTAAAAGTTAATATGTCTAAGCACCTAGAAAAACGAATAAAGATGTAAATCCTACAAAAATATGTCTTTCGACGCAATGAGAGTATTTCCCAATCAAGCTATATATTGATCTTTAATGTAATCGATACGAGTTTGTCAGCAAATAATTTTTGAGAAATTTTCCATGTGGAATATAAGATATTATCCATTCTCAAAAGTGCTCTCCATCTGCCTTACGCAAATACGACGCATTTTGGCAAAAGGAAAAGGTTATAAAATATGGCGATTTCAATAGGAAGTTATCTTGTATTAATTTGTTAGTGGATTATTTTGCTATGTTATGAGTACAAATATCAATAGATTTTAGAAAAGAACACCTAAACAAACACATTAATGTCGCCCTGAAACAAAAACTTGTTGCAACGGTGCAGCACTATGCGGAATCAGCACCAATATCATCTGGGTTGATCCTGTCCTCGTCTGTCTACACCGCATATCATCACTAGAAATCACTCAATTTCCCAATAAATCTATTAATAAAAATACAGATTTCTATTATTACATGTAAACACTCTTCATTCGTAACATTCCAATCCTCTAAATAAAAGTTAATGCGTCATAGAGACCTAGAAAAAGGAATTTAAATGTAAATTCTAGAAAATTGTGCCTTCCGACGCATTGAGAGTATTTTCCCATCAATATATTGACCTCTAATGTAATCGATACGAGTGTCTCTCCAATCCACTTTAGTGCAATTTTCCATGTGGAATATAAGAAACTATCCATTCTCGTAGGCCGGCTCCATCTGCCCCAACGAAAACCAATCTATTCACATAAATATGATGAGTGTCGGCAAAAGGAACAAATGTCGCGCGAAAAAGAAATTTCGACGACTATGGGAAAACTAAAGGCGTGCGAGGGTGAGCTTCGTTTCGGGCACCAGGACCCCGCATGGCTGGCATAGGCGCGTGCCCTTAATCCTCGATGATTTACTGCGGGGAGCAAAAAAAAACGTATAATTCCGCGCCGCACTCGGCGGACACGTATGAATGTATGGAAATGCACACACGCTCGGCGGAGATGTACACGCGGCTGGAAAATCTTGAAATATCTTTCGGGCGGGCGCGCGCTTTTTTTATCGCATGAAATATGTGTCGCTGTACGGGCAGCTGAACATTTTTATCATATCGCATTCCGCGCTCCACCTTTGGCGACCAAGTCGCCCATCGTATTCATGCATCCCTATGTGTTTAAGTGTATGTGTCAGTGTGGCGGAGAAGGGTGTGAGGAGTATGGCATAGGTTGAGGAGGATGGCATAGGTGAGTAGGGGCTAGAGGGTGGCATCCAGGCGTCGCAACGTGTGTGCCCGTCGTATCTATGAATATTTAATTTCGCACTCGTGCGCCGTAATTTGTGACTTTGCTGCAATATTTTTCCAGAGCTTGAGTTGCCTCGCACATTAATTTATTTGCGATGGTGTAAAATATGTTACTTTTAGCGTGAACAACAAAAGTAATTGAAATAGTGCAGATATACTTGTGTAAAACTCTAAAATAATTTGTGCATCCTTGAATTTATTGCATTTTTGCATATTTGACTTATATTGCGAATGAATTTCAAGACACAAAGGCCTTCTCAATCGACTATCTGAAACCGTCTCATTAATTCACAGGTACTCAGCCGATAAAATTGGTGAATACTTAATTTAGAGAAATTTAGTTAAATATTTTATGAAATAATTATGTAAAGACCTCCACCTCTGTGGGACCTAGTGTGTTACCGCACTACGAGACGGGGCTGCCGACATTGGTTCGAGAAACTGCCCATTTTATCATATGAAAATAATATACTCCTAGTAATATCTAAAGTCCTGGGTGAAAACAAAAATTGAAACAAAAATATGAAGTGTATTTTGCATAGTTCTTAATTACTAATACTCCAAAGAAAATATGAAAATCCTTTGATACCAAGAAAATTAAATCTTTGATACAATACCAGTACAAAATGAAAACACAGCAACATATTTTATAAATGTATTTTTATTAAGCTAGGAAAAATGAATTTACAGCTTTTGTAATTTAATATCGCTCAGCTTTCTTCCAACCTTAATGTTGTCGCTCATGAGGCATAATTATGGAAATTACAGGCGTCTCATCAAAAAATAATCGTTGACAACTGTAATTATCCAAGGTAGAGATACATTAACTACGATAATAGTACTGCGATCGATTTTATAGTTGATCGCGTTTAAGAAACGCTCGACTATCATGCAAAATCACGCACAAATGTACACCTCGCACCGCGTTGCGATTGAATTGACCGCATGCGCTTGACTGATTACCCAAAAATCGAAAGCAGTAGCGGGCGCAGTCACGTAATTGGAAAATGCAATTAGGCGCGCATTCGTAATTGGAAATTTTCCGTTCGTACGCATGCAATGAGCGCGGGCACGAACGAAAACAAAAACATATGCGTCGATTCGGAATCGATTTGCTTCATGCACCAAGTGATTATTGCATTTTTAATTTACTCGTCTATACTTGCGCTGCATTCTGTTCATCTATTATTCATTCAGTATTTTATTCATTCCGTCACAACAATGGAAATAGCTCTTTACTTGGGTTAACTGTAATCAAAATGTGAAATGTAAAAAAATAAACACATTTCTGACATTATATTTTTTCTAACCTGAAATATGTAGATTTTTAGGGAAATAGTTTCCTGATATCTTTATAATTTATTAATTTGATAAAAATGGTTTAGATACATTTTTATGTGGGCATAGGAAGAAAAAAAGTTTCGATCCCAAGATTTGTTCAGCATTGTTTCAAAGTTAAACCTATAATTACCTAACCTAACCTAACCTAACCTAATCTAACTTATAATTACGAGTGTAAAATTTAAATTAGCGATAGTTGGATCGCCTACTTTAAAAATTTGTTTATTTATTTTATTTTTTATATTATGTTGATTATTCATAAAAAAATAGTCAACATGAGTTAAGGGTAATCAAAATGGTTTCGTTAATAGCAACAAATAAGTTTACCAACACGATAAACACGTTGCTGCCATTATACGTGTATTTATTTGCCCCTAGTATTTTTTCCACGACATATCTTTGAATGCACGAAAAATAATAAAAAAGAGCATTGTGTTTAAAAGTAGTACATCACGATGACAAATTGCCATTACTCGCCGCATGTCGTGCGGGTAATGTTGTTTTTTTTTCTTGCTTCTTGTGCAAACAAAATTGTCCGTCGTCCGTGTTTGTAGGGTCAGGCGACATTTGCGACTGAAGCTTGACCGCGCACGAAAAACGCATGTCCGTCATGCGCAATTATTAACAATACAACCTGCCCTCGGACGAGACGCGACGGTTGCAATTTGTAAACGTTTGCAAATGTTTGTCGTAGTCTCGGCGGGCAGCCACCGGATTGTTTCCGCTGGGCCAAGGCATTCCGTTGGTTTCCGGGTATGGTTGACGTATGAGGCCGCTCAGGGATAGACGTGCGGATTTTGGTAGCGCACTTGGAGCAAGCCGACCACAGGCCACGGTTTGATTAAAACGAACCGACTTCTTTTCTTACTTTTCTTACTTGGCAGCATGAATAAGTTTGAAGTCTTTGGAGATGACATATACGCAATGCGGTGGTTCCAGTCTCAAAGTTTTTGTCAAATATTTTATGAAATAGTTTTCCAAGCACTTTTTATTTTTATTTTTTGTTGATAAAATAAAGGAATTTCTATGTTTTTATGGATACATTAGAAAAAAGTTGTCTCCTCGTTGATACTTGGCACCAGTACGTCTTTGGAGATGAAATTATTGGAATTAGATTATTTTCGTTCCATATTGGTGTCTGATTTTATAAAAAAGTTTCTTAACATCGTTATATTTTACTTTATTTGCTAAAAATGATATAGTTACACGATTATGCAGACGTAGGAAGAAAAAAAAAGTTTCGATCCCAAGTTTCGATCGTTCAATTTTGGATTCAATTTTGGATGTGCTTAGATTGGTATATATTTGGTGGCCTACATTAAGTTCGTAATTTTAAATTTCACAATTATAATTTAAGTTAAATAGCTTAACTAATTAATGCTGACAATGAAGTACTAACGTATATCGGCCAAGTTTAAATAGTAAACTTGAATGTTGATTAAACCCAAAATAATGAGCATATCGCAATTTCATTCTAACTCACCACAAAGAAAACCAAAAAGGCTGTGGCCCTTCTCTTCGTCTCAGTACTGCCCAGTCTTCCTTCTTCTTTTCTTCTCTCTCAGTGTAATCTATACTCTAGCCACCCCATTCCTTCTCTCCCTTAACCACTACCCTATCACATTTACACTTTTTCTTAGACCTTCCGCCCATACCTTATTCATTCCTACGCCTGGTGCTCCCATGTATCATATCCTACTCAGCACAGCCAACAGTTTCGGCACCCCTCACCCACCCAGACCTTTTTCCTTCTCTCTTCCAATCCACATTTTTCTCTGGCCATAATTATTCTTTCGATAAACTTTTTTTTCTGCAGTCTATGAAACCGGTCTCCTCTCTGCTATGTGCACCGTCTGATACTCAGGATTATAAGTACTACTGCGAATTTGCTCCTGTCTCGCATGTGTCTCCACCTTATGACCTCTTATTCTTATCATTTCTGACCACAGTTTACCATCATGCCATAAACGTCGCACAGCCACCTCAGAGAACCCCACCGGTTAATACATTCGTCTCCTCTGTATTCTACATGTACCCTCCCCTCCGCTTCAGTTCCACATCTATTTTTCTAAGGTAATTAAATATCGTTTCATGATCGCTTCGAGGTAAACTAATGTTATAAATACAAGTAATTTAAAAACTTTGTCCTCTAATATGGTTTAATTAAAACAATTTAATTACACTTTAATCCAACTTGCAATATGCATTGAAGTCCTGCAGTTTTTAAGCAAAAAAACTTTTTAATACCTTGCAGTAGTTCCGAATTCCCGTCTAATGTCAAACGCACGTTCCGGAAGAAAACAAAGATTTTCGCATCACATTGTGCGGCATCGCGTGGCATGGGGCTTTGCGCATCTGTCGCTCTTTGTTTGTCGCCTGCGCACAGCGACTCTCGCAGCCTTTGCATTCGCTCTCCGGCTTGAGACAAACAAGAAATTATTTGCGAAATGGAGTGACGGCTGACTTAATGAACTTGTAAATCTTCGTCGAGAAAGTCGGAAAGTTTCGGGTGGGCCGGGGTCCTCTCTTCGCCGCGAAACGCGCTACACTCAACTCGACATGGGACGCTACAATTGGGTTAGAACTTTCGCATTATTACGAGTTTGAATTAAAAATTATTTCCGCTTTACCTGTCTATAAAACGCCAACCTAAGGGAGACGTGCCTGCACGTCGGGCACTGTTGGATTTGTTTAAATTATGAGCAAACTCATTCCATACTTTGACGCTGTTTTATGAGTATGCATACATCACTTTTGTGAAATTTATGGAATTGAAACTTTATACCATGTAATTCGAATCTTGATGTAATTGTTGTCAATCGATACTTTAATTAATGATAGAGCTACAAGTTGAATTAGGATATATTTCGTTGTGATTATACTCGGATTCCAGTTTAGGTGCTGGAGGCGGAGTGGAAACAGACGCGGTTCAATGAAATTTGTCAGAAATAATTGGATTAAAGTTAGCGTTCATACGCTTTGCGGCTGTACGGGCAAACGGAATCAAAGAAAAAGGAAAAAATATGGTAATGCTACGAGCACAGTGGGTTTTTATGCTAAAACTTTGTGAAGTTCTAATAATATTATCCTGGGAATAAATTTAATAAAGTAAAGATAACGTATGTCTAATTTTATACCTTTTTATGTTTGCAAATTGAGCAACTTGAAATAAGTTTATATCTTAAATTTTCTACAAAGACATAAATTAAATGATTTAATAAAGTATAATAACAAACATGTTTTTCAAATTACCATTAAAATTTTTTTCTATTATTTTTTCTAAAGAAAATGATAATGCTCCCGACCGGATTTTAACTGTTGACCTCCATGTACTGTCTGCAAGACCCTTAATAGAAAAGAATATCAAATGCATAAACATTTTAATAGTCACCTGTTCATTAAACTAAAACTATAGCTTTTTCTTTTGTTTTTATAAAGGAAATGATAGTGCTCCAGACGGGATTTGTACTGGCAACCCCGTTATATTGTCCGCTGAGTCTCTTAATAGAATGAATAACAATTGTATAGACATTTTAACAGACTTCTCATCATTTGGGAAAAATAATTGCGTATTTTCTGTTTTTATAATAAAAATGATAATGATCCCGACTGGATTTTAACTGTCAACCTTCATATTATGTTTGCTAAGAGCATTAATAGAAAAATAACAGTTGTGTCGACATATTAATAGTCACCAGATTTTCTGAGTGAAACAAATGCATACTTGTCTATTAATCGAAAGAAAATGATAATATTCCCAACCAGAATTGGCAACGTCTATGAACTTTTAAGTCTGTCTAATACACTTTCCTATAATTTTTTCTAATATTTACGAAACATGTGTATTTATTAAAGTAAATAAACAGTTCCGATAATGGGAATAATATATTTTGCAACATGGTATAGTTAAGGCTGTAGTATGCTTGTAAATATTGTGTGTTCGTCCTGTGAAAGTATACTGTAAAAATGAAGATATCTTATAAACTTCATGTACTATCAGCAAAGGTTCTTAATAACCAAATAGAAAATTTATAGAAATTATAAAAGCACATTATTTGAGAGCAACGTGCTTATCAAAGTTTAACAAAATGAATAACTAAGGAAAGAAAGGAATTTTATAAGGAGATTCTGCTAATTACATAGTCGCACTTAAGCTTAATAGTTTTCCCAGTTTGTAAGCCGTTGAAAGCTCAATAATTAAAGTCGCGAGCCACGAGTTTGGCAACTCATATCAACTTCAAAGCATTCGCCACCACACGTTCCAGCCAACATCCCGAACGCCGGAACGATTTTAATATTTAAATCCATAAAAGAGGAGGGCATTGTTCTATTCATTCCGCCGGCGGCAATCTCGGCCGGTTGTGGTCTAGCTCAGCGACGGGTAAGCACGGATGCGTCTTTTAACCGCCGGGCAAAAACCGCCACCGCCTCCTGCCACCCTTCAGAAACCGGTTTCTTGTCCTCTGACATCGTCTTCTACGCGGCGGCACTACACCTACCCCCTATATCCACCCTTTGCACAGCCGAAAACCATCGCCGGCGTCGCACCGCCATTCTCATAACCCTTAAACATCGCTTAATGAAAACATCCGCGAGCTTCTCGCCTCCTCGCGTACCTCCTCTCTGGCACCCGGAAAACACGCAAAACCACAGACCACTCGTCCACCCACGCCTGCCCCGCCACTCCCGAGACGCACCACGCGCAATGTGTTGAGTTTCAGGGCGTTACGACCACCTCCCGCAAACGCCTCCCCTCATACAGCCTCTGCTTTATTACATTGGTTTCATTATTCAAGGGAACCAAAGCTCCCCCGACGTTCATTAAGAATTTTTAATTATTCAGTAATAGTACGCAGGGCCTGAAGCGTGCGCCGTGATGCGGCCATCTGCAGTAGCTTCTCTCCCACCATGCGCAAGGGGCCAAAAGCGACGTCGACTACTTGTAGTTCTGCATGATTGCTGCGTCGATGCAAGGAATTTCATTAAGCTTCATACAGCCAAGTTAATATCTAATTGAGAGGCGCCCGGTGGTTTAAATATGACGACTTGGAACCAACGCCAACTACTTAGGCTCAACCACGCATTAATTAAATTAGGATTAATGAATATTCGGTGTAATTATTCCTATGACGCGTTGCTAATAATATTCCCTCCCTTTTATCAACGGTATTGAATTTCCCTTGCTTATTTTTCGTGTATTTTTTAAGAAAATGATAATGCTGCCGACCATATTTGAACTGGAAACTTCCATGTACTGATAGCTAAGACACTTTACAGAAGAAAAAAACAATTTAATATAACAATACAATAAACTGTTTTTTTGAAGAAAAGAAAATGATTATGCAGTCTTAGCAGCAGAAAAAATTGCAATTCACCAGGACGAGAAAAAAAAAACAAGGAAATACAACTAGTTAAAAATTCCCACAAGCTTTTTCAAACTTGTTTCTTGTTGATATTTGCATAGACTTGCATATTTTTATTAACAAGCGCCCTACTCA
>JAODAC010035776.1:0-13255 GCA_027575185.1 Mimaenictus wilsoni
GGTGCAGACTAAACAGTTCAAAAGTTCTTTCACGCCAGACTAAATATTGATAATTTGGCGACAAATATAAAAAAGGGTTCTAATTTGCCTCGCTGTTCTCAACAATAATAACTGGGATAGTATATGTTTATATAGAATTTGGCGATTTAGTGTGAAGTTGAATAACATATTTGTCTAGTTAGCATTGACATATCCAAGAAGAACATGTAATTGTTCAGCACAATTAATGAATTTACAATGAAATTAATTAATTGACATTTCTAACACAAAAAGGGAAAATTTGAAGCCCCCGACAATCTTTGGGATACCGACGCGCTAACAACTGCGCCACAGAGACCCCGGGAAACTGACCTGGTACTTTCAATTAACTCTTTCCTTGCCGCGATGAATTGAGAATATATGTTTATATAGAATTTGGGAATTTGGCAACAACGGAAACAAATGGTCCTCTCAATAAATGGTTTCATGCGGCAACATATACCGTTAAATTTATTTGAAATGTGCACAGTTGCTGACTCTGGCGTTGGCGAGGTCGGCGCACACAAAAAGATGTTGTATGCTACAAGACTTAGCGATGGATACGCTGTTTGCAAGGTAGCGGAGCAGTGGGATGGACACAAGATGGAACTATAGATAAGCACATGTTAGATGCTATAGAACTACAAACTTTATTTACTTCTTCTATGTCCAATGAAACATTCTAATTGTTCTTACTAATTGTTATTACTAATAGCGCATGATACAGCGATAGCAGGAGTGCGGACGATAACGACTTTATTTTGCCACTTGGATCTCTTGCTAATGACGGCGGCATCATGGTATATTCACGTCTCTAGATAAATATACAGAAAAGGACATAATACATTAGACATGAATCAATATATTCATACTAAATAATTTCACAATTAAATATGTTTAGATAGAACTCTTCCCAGACCATTGTATCAGCGTAATTACGCTCCACTGTTTACGTGGGTGCGTAAACGTTATTAATACATGAACTTTTTTGAAATCCGTAAGTTAACTTTGTTATGTTATCTTTAAAAAGTTGGAAAATAATTTTAATTTATACCTACAAGACTGTTAGATTGACAATAAACCCGTACTTGCTAAGTATTTTTTAGTAATGATAGTTCCTAGCTCATTCACACAACTACTATCATTGCCTTATTTGAACCAACTGTGCCACGGAGACCCCAGGAAACCCCGGGTTAGTAGCGCGATGGGCTGGCAACCCAAAGGTCGCCGGTTCGAACCCGGTCGGGGGCTTCAAAATTTTCTCTGTCCGTGTTAAAATTTCAATTAATTAATTTCTTTGTAAATTCATTAATTGTGCTAAATGATTACATGTTCTTCTTTGATATGTCAATGCCTGGGGTCGTTCAAATAAGAATATGTATGATAGTAGTTGTGTGAATGAGCTAGGATAAATCACTACAAAGTACTTGCTCTCAAATCTGTAATTGAGATAGGTTATATTTGCTTAGGTAGGTTTAGATAGGTTTGTTATGTTAGTTAGGTATTATTCTGTTGAGTTAGGTATTGTTATGTTGGCTTAGGTACAGTTTGGTTAGGTTCAATAGCATTACAATAGGCTAGCTAGGTAGTGTTAGGTTAGATAGGGTTATTAGTTGACATCGAAACATGTTCCATTCCGTGTAAACAACGAATGCAATCATTTCGTTTTTGCACTGAACAACGCCACATTACCATTGTTTGCCTTCATAGCCGGTGAGGTGGGGGGGGGGGATGATGCATTTCGCTTTGATTAAAAATCGAAGAAGTCCAACAAATGCACACAAACTGCCCTACCCTTCGTATTGTGTTGTATCGTGGCTAAAGATTGCACATTTCACACGCGCGCGTCTTGTGATTGCAGTGCAGTGATTTTACACGGCGCCGCCGCCAGCCTGAGCGTATTTGTCCAACTATTTCGCGGCGACGATGGCGGGAGACAAATTAACGAGGATGCCATAAAAATGCCAGATTGATGATTTGTTTCAGAGTGTATCCGAATATATCCAAAGTCTCTATGACTTCATAATCAGTCATACATTTCACAAAAATGATTCAATACATTTCCATGTAAAGCTTATAAAACTAAACATTAAAATCGAGTTTCTTCTTTCTATCGACTCTCTATATATTCTCAAATCTCCGAACTTAACCAAAACCATCCTAAAGATTGCCCGGCCTGATATAGTGCCTTCGCGATGATGAGACTTGCAACGTCTAGCGGCGTAAAAGCCATTGCTAATTACGGCTGTATTAGCCAGATGTTTTGCGGCATGCAGAATGGGCCGTCATGCATGCACGTCTCTTTGCGTCTCTACGTAGCAGCGCCTGCCCAGCTCACAGCCAGAAGGCATGGTTTTCATTCATTTTCCTGCCAGCCGACGATTCTTCAGCATATTCATATAAAATATATCTTCGGCGTGCATACATTGTTAGTCGCATGTGCGGCGACGCATTGCAACAATCTGCAAAGCTTCATCCAACCACTGTGTGTAGTCGTATGTGTGTGTTTGTTTTACTTGTCGTAATAACTTACAAATTACGAATTGGTAATTGCGACGCTGAAATATGCCACACGGAGCATTTTCCAGCGCGGTAACAATAAGTTCGCGTATGAAATTGAATTTTGTAGATTTACATGCGACATTTACTTACTGTCGTTATTTATTGCTTGCTTTCTGCGAGGGATTGGATGGAATTGCAATTTATGCAAACTTTCCTATATTCATAGACGGCTACAAAACAAGTTTAACATATTTATTTCACAATATTCGAATTTATAATGAGTTTTATCTGTGCGTTGTTTGTTGTTTTCGTTTTGAGGTTTTAGTCGCTAGCTTCAGATTTTCAAGGGGAGGCTCCGGAGTCGACATCACAGATTTACATGAAAATTTGTCTAGGTACACAATAAAATTTGAATAATTTACTCTAATTATTTACCCGAGCGAGACGACTCAACTTCCGAGTGTTGCCCCATCAAACTGCTTAAAGCCTAAGTTAAGCCCTGTTAAGCCTAAGAAAACTAGGCAACTTCAAGTGCCTCATATGCCATTTGAACCATTTCTGAAATACCTAAAAAGCATTTCCGGGAATATATTTTCCTTCCAAGTATCTTGACTTAACCATAAAACTACGTGCCATTATTAAAACCTCTCTAAAGTGTCTGTAACCTTGAAAAGAGCACAAACGCCATTAATCGTCTTCATTAACGAGCAATCGCTGTGGCTTTGTGGCAGCGCACACAAAGGCAAACAATTGCGGCGTTTTTCCGCGGCTCTCCTCGCGGCAAATGCGTCTTACGTACGTGTAAGTGCAATGCAACAAAATGCACGCCGCGGACCTTCATTCAGCCACCGGAAATCTTGCGCACAAAAACAGCGTAAAAAGCACCACGACACCGTTACGTAACTGGCGGCGATTCGCAGGAAGACGCGTCACCGTTCGTTCCGTATGAAATTTCAGTCGAAGCGTACTTTTTTTGCGAATGATCGTGCGCGCTGCATTCACATCCAGGAATTATGTGAATTTCCCAGTGGTTTGTCAGCGTCGCGGCCGGATATGCGGGGAAGAATGGGCGCGCACGCGTGTGCTTTTCAAAGTGTCATTATGATACCGGCTGCTATTATCATTACAACGCTATTGGTTGTTGCCATTAGTGAGCGGGGCAATGATACTCGGTATTTGAAATGGTGGTGTGCGATAGCTATGAAGAGAATTATTGGGATATACTGGGGTGTCATTTTGTTTTTAACGGGAGAAGTAGAAGAAAGATACAGTAGAAGAGTAGTTCAGGAATACATATTTTATCGATTTAATCGCAACGCATACTTGTTAATAGTATAATGTACAACGAACATGTAATGTGATTCATTGTTTACGGGTAGTAGGTAGTAGGTCATAGGAGTGAGTAATGTGCATTACATGTGAGTTGTATACTATAATTATTCCAAGACTATCATGTGTGAAAATAATGATTTGCTTTATTAATGGAATGCAATTAATGCAATTCTTGTTTTACGTCTGAAAAATTGTCTACCAATGATTATTTGTTCATACTGCTATGTCAGAGACAATTATTCAACATTGTAATATGATGGTAGAAGTGCATTCGAGTAAAGTAAACAATTCTTAAAATTAGTCTATCAATTCTTAGGCTATGTTGTCTATATCTAGGGCAGTGAATCAAAATTTAGCTGCCCACATGTGATTGCAATTTGCCAAGGATGATGTAGTGGGAAAGGCGTTTCTCTAAAATAGGAAGAGCGCCTATAGTGCTGTAATATACGTGAGAGAGAGAGAGAGTGTGAAAGCAGGTAGACTGGTGGTGTAACGCGTTACGTTACCAATCGATTAACCCTCCAAAAAGAAGTTATTTCTTCAAAAGCGTATTTAAAGATAGGATTATCCCTGCATTACTTTTTCTATACCGTCGAAAGTTACTTTGTGTCACTATTTTCTAATACTGACCCACTTGACGTGCCGGATTCCACAGAAAACAAAGAAAATGTGTTTGACAAAACAAAACATAAAACCAGAAGAAGACTGATGACCTACATAAAATCACGCGGCGCTCCACCGGTAGATCGTCATAGACGAGGTGGGAACCCCTAGTTTTATATCAATACTCCCATTCGTTAATTTAGGTATCGATACTTTCATTCCATACTTTAGTTATCGATAATTTCCAATTTCGATACTTTTGAGATTTTGAGACCCCTAATTTTAAGCAAAGATTACCCAACTTTACTCAAACATATTTCTGTAAAATCCACACCTTCCACACTTTTTTTTTCAACTTTAGCTTTTCAAACTTTATCGCTTCAAAAAGATAAACAATAATGTAAGAAGACAACTGCGCATTAACCTCCAATTCGTGCCAGTCAGTTTACAATAAACTGCAAACTTATAAACTTTGGCTGACCGCATGAATTGTGCCATTTTTTTTTATCTATCCACATATATTCGCTAGCGTTTGTTGCAATTCGTTGGAAGGCGAAAATTGAAACGAAAGCGACGCGCTTACGATACGGTTATATACGCTGCCGATTTCCGAGAAGAGCACCAACCAACCAGCCAGAGCCAGCCTGTGGCCAATGGCATGTGCGATTGTTTTACGTGCCGCGTGTGTCCGGCCGCACAAAATGCAAACTTTTATGCGCGGATTAGATATCGAAATTGTCGCTCTGCGATTTGACGAAATGAAATCCGAACAATGCGTTTCACACAAAAATAATAACTTTGCTTTATACACGGCCGTGCAGTGAAACTACACATTTCGCTATTTTATTCAGTATCGTTTTATAATTTTGCAACATTTCCTTGATCAAATTTTCCATCTATTTCGAAACGAAAACGATCCCGTATACCTGAAAGATGCCGGTAATGAGTAGCGCATATTTTGGAATAGTGATTTTTTGGCAACACCCTGTATGCATTATGGTATAAACAATGCCAATGGACGAGTACTCCTTGAATTTGCGCACAGTTGGTGTGAAAATGTCGTCGAAAACAGTGCCAAGTGGGACTTGGAAGTCTTAAAGTTGATAATTGTCGCCATCTTGAATTTGTGTAAGTTTTTTTTTTTTGGAAGCAAACGTAGTCTGATGTTCGCAATTGACTTGTATTAACATTTTTATAGTTATTTTTATAGCTAATATAATTAAAAATTAAAGATTTTTAACATTTGTATAGTTAAAAGCTAATATAATTAAATTTAAATATTTAAATATTACTTTGAAATCAATTCTTGCGTTAAATTTTAGTTATATGTGATTATAGGTAGTTAAATATTTGTAGTTTGCTTAATAGTTTTACATAGTAAACGATTCACAATTGAAAAATGAGAGGCGGGAAAAATAATGCTATATTACTCAAGAATTCTCTGCAAATTTCACGCGTATAAATGCGGTATTCTCTCAACATCGTATCTTTATTTTGCGTAAAAGATTAAGAGAGTTCTACTGAACCGAACCGCCTGAATGAGGGCTCATTGTATAGATAATTAAATTTTCTAGAACATGACGGCTAATGACTTTTGAAAAAATCTTTGTTTACATATTTTTCCGTGTTTTTAATTCGAATTTGTGCATTATAAATATGAAACTGAATAGAAATCATGCATTTTTTTTTCTGGAAAATTCTCAACTTCATATTCAAGTAAATTTTATAGACTTTGCAATAACTTGTCGTTTATTATTTCTGATCAAAATTATGATCGCTAGAGTCTCCGCAGTTGAAGAATTCATAAAGACGAGGCGTTCATTTTTTCCAAATAAATAACGTTTTTAAAAGTGAAAATATTACACAGTAGTTGGGAATTTCGCATTACATTGTAGTCGAAAATTTAGAGAGTTTTGCGTTTTAGTGCCTGAGAAGGAAAAATCGTGAAAATCATATATTTTTGACCTGGTTCACGAGTTTTTTCCTCTCTTATACGCATATTTTTTCGCAACAATGTTTTTCGGTTTTGCGACCACAATTGTGAAAATACTACTCAACCGATTCGATCGAAAGAGAGTTCATTTGATAGATAATTAAATTGTCTAGAATATGTCGGCAAATTATGTTTGAGAAAAATATATGTTCTTATTTGTTTCGTAATTTAATGTCAAATCTTTATACGAAAAATGCACTTTAAATTAAAAGCTGTATTAAAACATGCAATTTTTACATTTTCTTGAAAATATTCCACGTCATATTCAAGAAAATCTATAGGCTCTGCAAGTTTATTTTGGTTATTCGCTTCTGATCCAAATTAAGGATGCATCTGAGCATTAAAAAAGAAAGAGCGATATAATCATGCATATTTTGAATTTCTTTCTTATTAATTTCTTATGCATTATTTATTAAATTGACATCAAAAATTAGACAGCAAAATAGACAGCACAGAAAAAAAGAGAGGGAAAAAAAGTAGAATATCATTTTTTTTTTGTCCTGGTAAACGAGATTCCACCCTCAAGCGCGAACACATCTATCTATAAATATAAGAAATTTATAAAAACGTATAAAAACTATAAAAATTTAAAAATCAAAATTAATTAAATTCAAATACGATATCTATAACCAAAGTAAAAGCACACAAAAATTTTTGCGAAATTTCTCCGATGTCGTATCGTCAACACGCGTACGATTTTCCATACATGCGCAAACTATAAAATTCCTCCCAGTTATATCCGCTCACATTCACATCAGCGGCGATAATTTACGAATCATGGAATAATTTAAATAATTTCTAAAGCCGCAGGACGCCTTCGGCGCGTCGCCATCTCTAAACCGGTCGTGATTCACCATCTTTTGCGAAATTTCTACGAAAAACGCACACAAAAACCTAGGCAAACCTCGAAAGAAGCAGCGGGAGTAGAGATGTAGAAAGAGCCGGAGAAAAATACAACATAAATGCGCGTACATGTGCTGGAGTGAAAGTCGTAACCGTCGTTATTTAGTTATTATCTTATTTCATCGTTGCATCGTTACAATCGTCTTTGTCTTCGCAGCCCACATGTGGCTGAGGAGTGCATTTGCAAGGTGTTTGAATTCGATCGGTTGCTGGTTTCGGGCGAAATTTCTAAAAACGGAATGCACGCCGCAATAAAATATGAAAATTGCCGGCAACGTACACAAATAACAAGGCAAGTAAGAGCGCGTTGATGGTGTCGGCACGCATGTCTTCACCGGATGCGATGTATTTTTTTGTATATTCGACTATGGAAAAATGAATGTATGTTGGACTCACGGCATGAGATGAGACGTATTTGTTTTCAAATAGTTCAAAAGACATTTTCCTCCTTGATATTTATGTTTATAATTATGTATAATTTCTTGATATTACCTATCAAAACTTGTCTCATTGTCAGATCTAGACATGTCGGACGATGACGAAATATCGATATTTGTCGAAATGGATATTTCCAATTTTTCGATATATTGATATCGAAATGTCATCTTGGAAATATCGATATTATCAATATCGATCAGGTCGAAATTCCACAGGAGCGCCATCTGCTTGTGGGTTTCAGGACTAATTATAGTTCCCTATAATATGTAGTGATGATTAATTCAAATGGAGTCTCGAACTCATACACCGGCTACAGCAGTTTTCCGAGATCTATCTGTCTTTCCACCAAATATATTGAACATTGCAATAATACATAAAAGTAGTAGTATTATATTTGCGATGCTAGCAAAAAATCGATGTTTATCTTAATCTGATGATTCCAGCAAATATCAATGAATTAAGAATTATTATATAGAACCGAGAATGTGGCCTTAAAAGGAAAAATTGCAATTTTGAACTTCTCAGAATACTTCTCAGATGGCGGTTACGTCATGTTACGACATGTCAAAACGATATTAAAAATTTTGATATCGATATATCGATATTATGGAAAATGAAATTATCGATTAATATCGAAATGTGGTGGCCGATAGGTCAGACCTTTTCGACGTTTTATTTTTTGTGAGCGTACGTTTAATTGTTGAATTTTACTGGTATCACTAACAATAAGCGGATGTTGCAAAATGTATAAGGCAGAGGTCAAATAATGTCTTCGCAGGATGCGACGTTTTTTTTCGTTATTGTAAAAATGTCTTTTGGACTTGACTTAATATAAGCCAAGATAGCGATGAAACGATTTTCAAATTATTTTTGCTTATTTTCAAAAAGTTTAAAGGGTATTTCCTAGACATTTATATTTATAATAATGTACAATTTCAATAAGGTAAATGACAGCAATTCATTTAGGGACTTTGGTGTAATGTGTACAAGCGCCGGCCAACGGAAGAGAATTAAAAAGCAGAAAAATGTAATTTAATCACTACGCTTCGTTATAAAATCGGCCGAAAAACGAAATTTCTAGATTCCCAAAGAGGGACACGTGTCCCTTCTTGACCCATATATATCCAAGATTTTCCCACATAAAATATTCAGATAGATACAACTATTTCATCCCGTTCCGTAAATTACAGGTTCCGGGCATATTTCAGCGTAATTAAATCATACTCACTTCAAAACCATCTTTGATTAATCTAGATCAGTATTTTTGTGAGAGAATGAATAATCGTTACATTTTATAGGTATCATTAACAATAAGCGGATGTCGCAAAATGTATAAGGCAGAGGTCAAATCATGTCTTCGCAGGATGCGACGTTTTTTTCCGTTATTGTACAAATAATGTCTTTTGGACTTGACTTAATATAAGCCAAGATAGCGATGAAATGAATTTATTTTCAAATAGTTTAAAGGGCATTTCCTTGACATTTTTATTTATAATGATGTACAATTTCTATTAGGGAAGTGGCAGCAATTAATTTAGGGACTTTTATGTATTGTGTACAAGCATGGCCAACCGAGGAGCGCCAGGGGACAAAAAGGCACATCAAAATGTAATTTAATCACTAGACTTTGCGATAAAATCGGCGGAAAAACGAAATTTCAAGATTCCTGAAGAGGGACACATGTCCCCTCTTGAGCCATATACACCCAAGATTTCCCCACGTAAAATATTCCCATAGATACAACTATTTCATCCCGTTCCGTAAATTACAGGTTCCGAGCACATTTCACTGTAGTTAAATCATACTCACGTCAGAATTAGTCTTTGACTAATCTAGTTCAGTACCCTACGACCCTCTTATAAGCAAACAATTTTATTATTACTAAACCAAAAATGCTCACAATTGAATTCAATCATTGTACGCAAATTCAACGATTTCAAATTATTAAGAAATACAATCATAAGAATCGTATAATCACGCAATCGCATTGGAATATTATGCAACCCGATAGCAAATGACAATGGCGAATTAAAATATATGCAACCGAAATGTTTCGCCTTTTTCATGAGCTATTCATTCACAATTCGACCCACTGATAGTAAAGACGACTTTGATAACTATTTTACTTTTTAATTACTGTACTTTTTAAGTACTGATAATAATTAATGAAAACAGTATTTATTGATAGATAATAAATTAAATTAGTAAGATAGTAACTCTTTTGTTTCTTAAAGGGTTGGAAAGGATTGCTGAGGACTTGATGGGGAAGAGGAAATGGAAGCTGTACCAAGACTCGATGCAACAGAGAAACTATCTGCAACCTTTGAACAACAACGTGAAGCAGCCGCAGACGGCGGCTACGACGACGACGACGACGGTGACGGCGAGCAGCGCGCACAGCGACGACGAGGAGGCGGCGACGGCGGCGGCACAGCAGCACCGCCTCGGCGGCGGCAAGCACGGCGCCACCACGCCGCCCGTACCCGAAGCAGCGACAGCGGCCGGCGGTGGCGGCGGCGGCGAGCAACAGCCCCAGCAGCCGGCCGCCAACGGCGTCGACGCCAACCATCACGCTACGGCGGAGACGACGACGACGACCACGACGACGACGACGGCGGTGGTGTTGAGCACCACGCCGCTGGCGAATCACACGCCGCGCCCCCTGGAGGCGGGTGGCGGCGTTGGCGAGGAGGCGGACGAGAGCAACGAGTGCGTCGGCGACGACGTCTACAAGGTCAAGGACTGGTCGCCGACGAGCAAGTGTCTGTTTTGCGTTGACGG
This sequence comes from Mimaenictus wilsoni, assembly GCA_027575185.1. Classification (NCBI taxonomy): domain Eukaryota; kingdom Metazoa; phylum Arthropoda; class Insecta; order Coleoptera; family Staphylinidae; genus Mimaenictus; species Mimaenictus wilsoni. The sequence continues at coordinate 10,571 of JAODAC010035776.1, forward strand.
CAAACTGGACGAACATATTAATCACGGGGCATTGGTGAGTTTTAGCTTCTTTTTATTATCTGTCATTGAATGTAGGCAATTTGTATTTTTTGTCAATTGTGCAATTATGCTGCCATCTCGTGGAATTTACACGAATTTAAGCATTAATGCCATCTATCGTATAGGAAGGTAGTTGTTTTGCTTTTTGGTGCGTTCTATATCATTACGTATCATTTTTGATCACTTAGCCTAATTTAGTTATTTACTTGAATATGGCGACATCTATTGACAGTAGTTGCAATCTGAATACCCTTGCGACATCTATTGAAATTTATAGAAACTTAAGTTTGAATTTTTAATAAAAATCACTGTAAAATTGCCTGTAGCATGCCGTTTAGAAATGTATGACTCTTTTCAAGTCTCAAAACACGTGTAGACACAAGAAGTGAGCATAAACCAATATTGGCAATAAGAAATGAAATTGTTGGGCACTCCTTAAATCAAGGCGAACCAGCGTTGGGACAAAAATCCAACCGTTTCGCAACGCGGTCAAACCGTCGTGTCTTGCAAATTGCAAGCGCAGCACAAGAAACGTTTGCGTTTTATTCATTCGCATTTGTAACCAATCGCCTCGGTGCTCTTCGAGTGTATTAGTACATTCAAATACTCGCATGTATGTGCGTGTATGTATGAGTGGGTTTAGGATCTAAGCTTCAAACTTCTTGCACACACCTCCAGCATCTCGTCGTTAGCGGCGTCACGACGGACGAAAGAGGCACAAGGTCGCCATAAAATTTGTAATTGAAATCCTTGCCACGGCAACGGCTCGACTCGACCGTTGAAATCGAAAATTCGTCCCAGTTTTACTAGGACAGCGTGCCGAACGGCGCACAGAAGTGGCAACGACTTTACGTTCGATGTGCAAATATATGTGTCGTCCCGTCCTGGGATACGAATGTTTTTCGAGTGGCAAAAGCAACTTGTCTAGCAACCAGCCAACGACAAGTAACGAAATCACTTATGAATCACGTTTGAGATGATGCTGATTGCAATAAATCTGCACGAATCTCATTACAATATTGCACATTTTAGTTACAGATTAGATGTTGCTTTAGTTATTTATAGGTTTTGAGGTTAATTTACGTGTGTAAGATGATATCCTAAATTATGGAAACCAATTTAAGTTGGTTTTTTTTTATAATCATTCATGTTAGGAAAGAAGAAATTAGGTTGAAGTTGAAATAGTTGACTTATTATGAAGAGAGGTTATTTAAAAAGTGGATGGTTTCGGTTGGGTTAGAGAATAAATTGAGTTCAGACAGATTCAGTTTGCGTTAGCCCTGATTTACGTTGATTTCGATTGGTATATGTTAGTTTACATTAGCAGGTTGAAATCGAATATGCATAGTGGCAATAGATTATTTCAAAAGACTATGGATTAGGTTGGGTTGGGGAATAAATGATGTTACGTTAGGTTAAACTGTATTCTTGTAGATTACGTTGGATTAGATGAGTTTATTTTAGTTCAAGTCATGTTATGATTGTTTAGATTCGATTAGTTGAAAGTAGATTAGAAGTTGAAATACGTCGTTTATATTGAGAGAATGATACTTGAAATACGATCGGTGGGGATGGGTTGAATAAATGGTGTTAAGTTAGATATAGCTGCATTCGATTCGTTTGGATTGGTTCATGTTGTTTTCAGTTAGGTTTTGTTAGTTTGAATTAGATCAGTAAGTTGAAGAATTTGTTTTATAATCTGAAAATGGTGACTTTTAGTGTTTCGGTCATGAATGGTTGATTGAAGAGTATTGGAGTTAAGTTAGATTAAACGGCTTTACTTTGAATTGTGTATAGTTTGGATTGATTTGTGTCGTTTTAAGTTGGGTGGGGATAATTAAGAATAGTTCACTTTTGTCTACTGAGTGTTAAGCCAAATTATATCGGCCATTTAACTTTGTCTAGATATATTGTGTCTACTTAATAATTTCATGTTAAATTGTGATAATTTAAGTTTGATTATAAAGTTTAAGCAAATTATGTTAGGGTACTGTAGGTTTTCTCAGTATGAAGATAGGTTTAAGTTAGGTAAGGTAAAGATAGATTTAAGTTAAGTTAGGTTAGAATGTGATTCATTCGGTTAAATTAAGTTTTGTTGGCTAAATGAAGTTGTCCTATATTAATTATATTAATAAAGTTACCTTGAAAGTGTTATTAAGTTAACTTAACACATTTACGATTGATTTGATTAGATTGGTTAGTTTCGTTGAATTCTGAATTTCTTAATGTGTCTGAAAATCTATACATAACCTAAACCTATTCCACTTAACCTAGAAAAAAGAAACCAGAATCTGCAAGAGACTGTTTAACTAACAATACTATTCTACTGAATTTCCAACAACGAAACAAAGCAAAAACCGACAAAAATTTCTTTAATCTACCGGCAGCAATTCATTTGTTTGGCGCAACGACACGCTGATGATGATGCTTAAGAAACTTCGCACGTTTTTGTCGTATTCTTCTTCTCATATTTTACGTGCCGCACTGCCTGCTGGCTGCATGCGAATGTTGCAAACCCACAAAAACGAAATGTCACGGCTATGCACCAACATGCACACATTCATACACTAACATGCACACATTCATACACCAACATGCACACATTCATACACCAACATGCACACATTCATACACCAACATGCACAC
>JAODAC010035787.1:0-13255 GCA_027575185.1 Mimaenictus wilsoni
GGATTTTTGGGATTTTTGGGATTTTTGGGATTTTTGGGATTTTTGGGATTTTTGGGATTTTTGGGATTTTTGGGAATCCCAAATTTGCGTTTGCAAAGTCTATAAAATTTGCTTGAATATGACGTTGAGCTTTCTCAAGAAACCGTTAAAATTTTATATTTGTATACAGTTTTAAATTTAAAGTGTATTTTTTTGCATACAATATCGACATAAAATACGAAAAGTATAAGTAAATGTATATTTCTTGGAAAAACCATTGACGACATATTCTAAAAATATTAATTATCTATAAAATGAGCTATTATTCAGTCAAATCGGTCCAGTAGAATTTCCGCAATCGTGTACGCAAAATCGAAAATCTTGCGAGAAAACTGCTTTAATGTTTGGTAAACCTAGGTTTATCATATATTTTTATAAGTATTATGAATTATAACTCCGTGGATAGTGAAACTACCTGATTGAAATTTTGAGGAATTATTCTTGAGTAGTTTAGTTATTGATTAAGATTATTAATTTTTAGGCTCCCCCCCCCCTTAATTGCCTATTAACTTTTACCTTCAGTCACTTTACTTTATACAATTTTATACGGTCTGGTTAGGTTAGAATCAATTTCGTTTTCCGATGAAAAGTATAGATGTACTCGTACTACACCATATTGCAGAAGGTTATGAATACCCTGAAAACCACATGTGCAGTGGCAAGCACCGAAAAAAAAACGCAGCCACAATAAAAGCGGAGATTCGAAGCACCTGTTTGTGACGGTCGCATACACGCATCCAAACCCCTGGCATTTTCGACGTGCTGTCGTCGCATGCTAGGACGTCGAACGAAGCCAACTGGAATTGGCTACGTATACCCGACTCGCCTGCCAACCAACATCCCCCGCAACCCTGCGCCCCACGCACCAACCCCTCACGCGCGATATGCATACATGAAGGATAATACGCGCGCTTGAAATGCATCCCCCTTCGAAGCAAAGGCACCCCTTCATCATCTCAGTCTACGCTCGGCTCAATATCGTGTTCTTCCACCCACAGTCAGACTGGCGGTAGGCGCATAATACTTATAAATGCATTTAATATCAGGAAACGCTGGAGCAGACAGGTCTTCGGGGTGTTGGGTGGAAGCGGAATTTTTCCCAAGACTGCCACTACCACCGAAGCCGATCCATACGTGCAACCACCCACGTTAGCGCGCACCTTGCATTGTATCGCTGTGCCCGATTTCTACTTCTACGACTCCTACTACTCCCACGTATCCCGGTGCACACCCTCTGTGGGGGTAAAAGCGAGCGCCAGGTTGCGAGTGCGCCGCGGGCTTAGAAGTTAATTTTGCTGGGGTTTTAAAGTTTTACGTTTTTGGCTGGCTGGCTCGCCGGCAACACCCCTCCTGAGATTTGCCGGATCGCCTCGGCTCTCCAGCCCCCGTGGTGGTTTTAGATTCGATTACGAAATATGAGGGGAATCGAATTAATTATCAATTCATAGCCTTACGGTGGCGGCGCGCCGTTACAAACAAGCGCAATGGGCGATGTCGGATATGATGGCTCGGGATGCGTTCGAGCAAACGTAATGAAATTGTGATTTATTCATTTCCACACTACACATATTCACCCTGCGCTGCCCTGCATTTGAGGTCTAAAACCGCTGCCCCCAACCAACAAACAGGGTATTATGCGTGTTTGCTGCCATACGGCATCAAAATATGGTGCATCCCTTTTATAATTAGAAAATGTGATGTCAGGAACATCACTAATAGTTTATTTGCAATTTCGGGACAATATTAAGTAATTTTGGGTCAACCTTAAAACCTAATCTCCTCAACCTAATTTCCCTGACCTAACCTGCCCAACCTAACCTCCCCAAATTAACCTCACCAACCTAACCTCTCCTAACGCAAACTGACCTCCCCAACTAAACAACACCAACCTAACCTCTGCCAGTTAACATAACCCAACCTCATCAACACAACTTAACCTCTCCAAACTTAACCAACGCAACCATTTAAAATGTATTTGATGTAATTCACCTATACGGTTCTAGAATAACTAAATCTACACCATATAATTTCACCGTGTTTCTAAAGAGTTGAATATAAAGGTAAATAATGAAAGTTCGAAAGTGAAAACAGACAACCATTTATACTGAAAGGAATTACACATTTCGTTACAATTAAACCGCGTTCAAATCTATGCAATTTCTTACCCGACATCGCCAGTATAGAACGCATGTCGCGTGTAATTGCAACGTGTCTGAGAAATTTCGGTAAATACGGTAAAGTTGATGTATACCGTGGGCCGGGAGATGTAATTACACCGACTGCCGGTACGCGACCGCCTCGACATTGCACACAAATAATACGAATTTCTCCATTTTGACGAACGCAAACGAATTTTTGTGTCTTTTACGGCAGGTAGCCGCGAACGACGCCGTTTGCAATTCAGATTCCCATCTCGCACACTTATATCCTCGTTTGGGCTTTGATTTCGATGTTGCGCGTCTTAATGCGTATTGCATTTGCAATTGAAATCGTAATTTGAATATCAGCAGGTTTTCTTTATATGTGTGTAGACTCACAGTCTGTAGGTTTATCGAAGCAATGAAATTACGCCAATGCAGAATCAAAGCAGTAGCTGAATAAAAAATGCCGTATTCTTTTTCCGCTGTTATTTTCTTTCGGTTGTTGGTTTGTTGCGTTTTATTCCGGCGTGGTTATCCGACTCTTTACGTCGAGATGTATGTAAATGGCGCTCGGACTGGTTGGCGAATTCCTCGTGTTTTTCTCGACATTTTTCGCGCTCCGCATTCGTCTTTCCGGGAGTTTTTTGTCTGTGGGGATGGCGTGGTTCGCAACAAACCTGGACAGCAGGCGCGCGTCCGCCGGCGACGGCGTTGTGTTGTCCGTCCAACTTCTACGCCACAACGCGCTTGCGGGATGTATAACGAATGCAATTCTGCGATTCTCCGGATTCACTTGTGCTTCCCTCAAGCTCAATATGTGCGTTTGTCCCTGAATGGCATCCTTTTTCAGGTGCAAAGCCCTGCAATGCGTATTACTGAAATACTCAGTTGTAACTTTAAATAAAGGGTGAATCACTGCTGCGAGATTGGGGTGGATTTGACCGCAAAATCTCAAAGGGACCGTTTTGTCGAAAATGGTGATGTTCCATTTTTCTCTTTCCTTGAAACAAAACCTGCACAATTTTTCCACATGATATCCACAATTTCATGAATATTCTTAAGTAATATTTATTATTAATAAAGGCAAACTCCTCAGGAAACTACCCTGGCAAACTGTAGAGTCTATCTTGAAGATACAAAAAGGGACAGTGTGGAATGAGCCCTGTAAACTTCATCAGGTTTATCCTGTATATATCTTTTGGTTTCTCTTCTTGGTTTTATTATTCAGGGTTCATCCTGCACCAGGTTTATCCTGCATACATCTTGTGGTTACTCTTCTCCGTATTACTGTTCAGGGCATTTACCCTCATATTCCCACACTCACTAAATAAGTCCAACTCGGAGATTTCAAACAAATCAGATATTTAATCATTCCCTTATCTAGTCTATCGTGGAGATACACCATGGGTCTGTAGGGTATAACTCTGTGAATTTCCTCAGGTATATCCTACAGAAATTTTGAGTCTACTTAGAGATACACCATGGGTTCGTGGCGAAGAAGCCCTATGAACTTCCTTAGGTACATTTTGCATAAATTTTGAATCTTGGAAATACACCATAGGTTTGGGAATAAGGGATTTTTTAGTTCGACTGTTCAGGGTGTTAAATTCACTTTTAGATAATCGGATTTTTCGAAAATCAAACTGTCCAACTGATTCAGATCCTTTCAGGAACTAGTCACAATTATAACACCTAGATTTATTATGCCTTCTACACAGCGTTACATCCAGTGTTTACTAACATTGGCTTAAGTCAGGAATATTCGAATATATGTGGAAGCTCGAATAACTCTATGATACAAGTAAAAAATATGAAACCGTTCACGTATTTCACAGAGATATTGAATTTCTCAAGCCTTACTAGACTCGTGGGCGTTTTTACGATAGAGTTTTCAATGGCTCTTTCAAACGTCTCGTGATTCTTAAAATTGATGATTGCGACATGATCTTGTCGTGGCAGAGAATAGCTAGAGGAAGTTTACGCCTACGAACCGAACTAAACCGGCAGTACCGACCGACATATTGCCCGAAAACTCGCCATCGATTTTCAACATTGCGAAAAGAAAGAAATTACGATTTCGTCTCGTATTTCCCAGAAGCATCTAATGTGTATTACAAAGTCTCACTTGAATTTCCGCCGTCGTAGCGCTTCTTTTTTCGCACATTGCTTTTCACTTACCCGCCCTCTTCTTCCTCAACGTGTTTGTGGATTTTTTCGCCTGTGACCTGCATGTGTATTTGTATGTATGTGTTTCGCACGTTTCCCTCCCCCCATGTTAGTTTCCTATTTTCATTGCACTTGTCGACACATCTGTAACAACATTGTAATAAGTAAAAGGAAGCTGCAATTCCAGGATGACACACTCTACATGCGCTCCCCCATTCCCGAATCTCACCCCTCTCACCCGTATACACATATACCCTACTAGTGTGATGCGATGTGTTCGCGCCCTTTAATCAGATACTGGAGTGGATTTTTCACCCGAGTACATGCGAGTACATGAAAGGCGGAAATAGTTATACGAATGCATCCTGCAGGCGGCAGGAAAAGTAATCTTGGCAGCGCGTTGTAGCGCGCCGAGATTTCGCCCATCAGGCGCTAGGGGATTGATGCTATTTTCCCAGCTTAGCGTCCCATGGAAAAAAACGAAGATTCACGCTGAATAATTGTCGCTGGCGGGACAGCCATGTGCGGGACGTCAACGTAGGTGGTCGCCGCTGTAATGTCGCCCAATCACTCTTGATGCGCTTCGCGGGCTGGTGCATTACCAGCGCTACAATGATAAATACGCGGAGTCGCGGAGCGGAGAGGGTGGCAGTGAAATATGCGACTCGCCCGGCTGCGGTGAGCGGGCTTCATTCACCCTACATGCGGCTGTGATGACGGACGAAATCAGGGGGTGCTTATTGGGGACATAAATTGAAACAATCTATTGACGTGTAAATTTTTCATATGCGATCATCCAACCCTCGTTTTGAGAGAAACAACCCTGGGACTTTTTTTCATTTTCCCCAAATTATAGATTTGAAACGTATGAAGGAATGATCTTCAGCCGTCTGAGATCTATGTTTTCATTATCGCCTGATCGTTTTAATTATTAAGTGATATTAATTTCACTCGATGAGCACTTCATCCGGACATTTTTCATATCTCCCAAAAGGTTTCGTTCAGACTCTTCAGATCTATATTTTCATCATTAATGGAGGAATCATAAGAATTTAGAGGTTTTATTCTGTGGGGAAACATCGATAGGTGAATACATTGAAGCTAGATACTTCAAATGCTTCAAATCTATATTTCCATCGTCGTATAGTAGAAGTAATCGTCTAAATTCACAGATTATAATTCTGGGGGAAAATGTGAGGAACACTTTAGGTTTAGAGAATCAACCCCGGGACTTTGTTCATTTGTCCCCAAAATCTTCATTCAGACTCTTTAGATTTTTATCATCGATGGAAATTCTCAAAATTCAGAGATTTGATTTGGGGAGTTGTTTGTGTCACAACAGAAGAGATAACGTGGAGATCCAGGCGGGGGTGATCGGTTGGCACTGGTCGTGGGCAGATCGTGGTTGATGATGGACTCGATGGTGCAGTCGGACTCGCAGGTGGAGACTGTCGGTGACTCGTTGACAGCGAATTCCGGCGACGGACTAGCCGATGACGGCGCATTCTCTGGGGGGGGGGACTGCTGATGTCGAACTCGCATATGACGAGGGACTGACTGCAGGTTGTGGGGAATTGGTCTACTATATATACCCAGGAGGGCATCAAAGGTGGTCGGCGACCATTCCTTTGTTCGTCATTGCGGAAACGCGAGAGTCACAATCTCTCGATGAAGATTTCGACGCCTCAGTATTCGGTATGTTTATGTCTGGATGATCAGGATTTCGGCGGATATTAATATTTATATTATCATTTGTTTGTTCTTCGTGCGGGAACCGCGGTTAGTGACCGCCACAGATTTCTTGGGTGAAAATCGTTAGGTGTGCACTCTGACAGAAGGACTTTCAGATATCTCAGATGTATATTTTCATTCTAGGATAGTGGATTTAGTAATCATAAGTCACTGATTATCATTATGTATAATGGTGGTGTTTTTACACTTTCCGTGGCCGTCTAGCCTTTCTTCCAAGTGTGCTTGTTCAGGTAGTCCTCGTTCAATTTTTTCCTTGTTATTCCCGCTTGCATCTGTTTTTCTTAGTCTTAGTCAGGTTTAGAGAAATGGGGAAAATTGCCAGGTGAACATATCATGGTAAAATGTATTAGCAAGAGTCATATTTATTGCATGACAGCCATGAATTCGTGTTTTAATTTCCTCTAAGGTGATATTACTTTTATCTGGTAAGCACAGGTTTAGAATTTAGGTTAATATCAAATTGAAAAGATTAGTTCAGACAAATTTAAATGCAACAAGTCGGATTAGCTTAAAATCAGCCACCATAGTTATTTCTGCTGCGCAATAAAAAAAATCGGTGGCAATTTAGCTAATGCCTAAGACACAACGATGAAAACAACGGCACGGCGTAAATTGGTCCGTGTCGCGCGCTTCTTAGCGAATGAAATATGTTGCGCTCATTAGCAATTTTTGCGACGCACACAGAAAGTGTATGCAGGCGCGCAATTGTTAAATCGCACTCTCTTCCCAAGCGAGATAGGAGCAAAAAAATAACGTCGAAATAAAATGCTAGCGAAATCGCAATGCAAGCACAAACAAGCTCGTGCAAAACGGTGGCGGTGCGCGCGTAATGGAAACGGTTAATTAAGAGCAATTGTCGCTGAGGCGGTACGGTCGCAATGAAAAGAAGGACGCAGTCGCAACACTAATTACGCGGCTGCCAGGACACGCGCAGCGGCTGGGGCTGCAGATTAAAACGGCGAATTTGTCCACAATCTGTAGGAATTTCTTTTGTGAACGTTGCGTGCACCTGCACGTCGTCGACGTCATCCGCGTTCGAATTATATTGCTGCAATAATTCGCGCCGGCCTGTGCACGTGTGCATGTGCATCTAACGATCGCAGCATCCGCGCGGAAGATGCACTACAGGCAAGCTAGGCCAGGCCAGGCCAGGCCAGGCCAGGTTTGGCAGGACGGGGAGGTTGGCAGGAGAGCTAGCGTACGCATTCCATGCACATTTATGCGTCGCTAAATGGGTCGCCAACGTGTGCGAGCTGTGCGATTTGCATTTGCTGCCATCGACAGTTTTGCCACGTGTGAAATGTAATACGAACGAGATTTTATGTCTTCCTGATACCAACACTACACAGGCTCGGATGAAATATGCGTAAATAATGCTAATTTATACACAGTAAATTGCATAACTCTACAAAAAAGACTCACGTAGATCAAGTTTAGGCTCAAATTTCATTCTTATATATACATAGCTACATATGAACATAGCCGTTATGAACAAAAATCGACATTTAAAAAACAGTGTTGACGAATTTTAAAAGTGTTTGGATTTTTGAGGAAAAATCACTATGTATTTTCCTGCCAAATTAATAAAGATAGCTTAGTGTTCTCAACATAATATAAAAGAAGAAGAAGTTGGTGCTTTTAATGACGCAATTTTCCATAATGTATAAATTACAATGAAAGCACTACGACTCATCAAAGTTGAAGAATATTGGACATTTTTGAATTTTGCAGAAAACACACTTTGGAAAATTGCATTTTCCTGCCAAATTAATAAAGATACCAGATTGTTCGTAACATTCTCGAAAAGAAGAGGAGTTGATGTTTCTATTGACGTTATTTCACATGATTTACTGCTGATAATTAGGGCATTACGTCTCATCAAAGTTGATGAATATAGGACATTTTTGAATTCTGCGTGAAAACACGCTTTAAAAAATTCTATTTTCTAGTCAAACTAATAAAGATTCTAGATTAGTTTTAACTTAGTTGAAAAGAAGAAGGGTTGATGCTTCTAATGATGTCATTCTTCAGAATGTGCAAATTATAAAGAAGGCACTACATCTCATCAAAGTTGATGAATATATTAGAGGTTTTGAGTTTTGAGCATAGTATAGAAGACGAAGATTTGGTGCTTATAATTAGGTTTTTTTTTCAATATATAGCTAATAATAAAGGCACTACGTCTAATCAAAGTTGATGAATATTGGAAATTTTTAAATTTTTCAAAAAACATGCTATAGAAAATTGTATTTTCCAGTCAAACTAAAGATAGCTAATTATTAACATAGTAACATAGTATAGAAGAAGAGTTAATGCTTCCAATGATACGATTTTTCATAATGTAAAGTTTATAATGAAGGCACTGCGTCTCTTCAAAATTGATGAATATTTGAAATTTGTTAAATTTGCTTTGGAAAATTGTATTTGGAAAACTGAACATAAAACTAAAAATATAGATGTACTCATTATAAATTGTTATAAAACCATTATTAAATTCTAGCTTCTCGCTGAATAAAATTCAAGATTAAAATATGCTCAAATAATGCAAAAATATACATAGCGAAATAAATACTGCTACAAAAAAGCATATTTTTCATAATTGCATACCTGGAATATTCGGTACGCTTGAGGAAATATGCAAAAACACTAATGGTACGGCGTAAAAATGAATTAATACATTTTTGACATTTTAATCCAGCAATAATTTGCAGCGCTATGCGTGGTCGGCAGTATTTTTTTGGACGCGCGAGCGGTTTTACTAATGCTTTCGCATTTAACTTAACTCGGCATTAATAATTGTGTCGGTGCGGTGCTGTGCTGTCGACACAGCGTTGATTAGCTAAGTTGATTAGTCGACAATGTGTCGCGCTGGTGGAGAAAGGGGTGTTCGTGCTTGAAACAGTAAAAAAAAACGTTCACGTTGGCAGCTAATTATAAACTTAATTAATTAAAGCGGTCGACAAGATGCGTTCGTCAACGGTGGTTCTAATGTGTGCGACGTTGAGTGGTGAGTAAGCGACGAGATGGCGGTGCCAGAAGTCTTATGCTATCTAATTATTGGTAATTTTTGGCGTAGTTTACCAGCCGGTGGATGGTATTAGCAATGATATCGTCGCGACGATGCGCTGTCGGTTGATGTGCAAAGAGGCGGATGGTCATGGGGCAGAGGTGGGCGCACATGGGATCTGCAAGTGTACTACTTGGAGGAAGCTAAGCGGTAAGCTGAACAGAGCGGAAACTGGACGTCCTTGGTGTAACTTTGACAAATGGTCTTTTTTTGGGTTTACAGACACGCAGCAAACGAAGGTGCAGGAACTGAGCACCGCGTACGACATACCCGTGCTCTTCGAACGCGAGCGGCGTAATTACAAAGTTAAGCGACAGTTAGACCAAAATCTGCTCGAGGATTGGCGCGGTAAGTTGGACGACCACTGGGCCGAGACGACCCAGGATCTGAAAGCGTGGCATGACCAGCAGGCGCGCGCGAATCCATTGCTCGGTGAGTTGGGGGCCCATGCGGAGGGGTTGAAAGCGTGGCACGAGCAACAGGCGCGCGCCAACCCGCTGACGGACGGCCTCGCAGAGCAGGCGGCAAATTGGAAGGCCTGGCATCGCCAGCAGGTTGACGCTAACCCACTGCTTGCTGACCTCGAGGAGCACGCCGAGAACCTGCAAGCGTGGCATAATGACAATGTCGAAATGCTGCAGGACGGCCTTCAGGAACAGCAGGCCAAGTTCGAAGAGCACGTCGAGAAACTCAAAGATATGGGGGAGGTCAATGTGGGCGCTATTGGGCCTAAACTCGAGGAGCAGTTCCGCGATTTCCACGATGAGCATATCAAACCCTTACTGACGGATCAAGCATCTACCCTGGAAGAAGCCATGGAGAAGTTGAAAGCACTTCGGGAAACCCCAGAGCCAGTCTTGGGACAAATGGCCCCATATCTCACCACCTATGATTCGAAGGCTACCGGTGTCGGTGGCAGTAATGTAAATTTCCCAACACCTAACTATCCCAATCCTTTTGTTCCAGGGTTAGCACATATCTTCCGTTCCCTAGAACCTAGCTGGTATGCACCTGTTGGAGCGCCTGCTCCGACTACCTCAATTGGCCCACCGCCACCATTCGGGGTAATACCTCCGTTCCCTCTTGTCCGGCCTAGATTCAATGCAGGGCCTTCTCTTCCCTCGAAGCTAGCAGGTCCGTACGATCCGAAAAACCCAATAGTGGTGCAACCTGTAGTTTTGCCGCCTCATGACCAACCCACCCCAAAACCTATACTATCTTCTCTTCAGCATCAAGTTGATGACATGTTGGCGAATCTGAAGAAAAACGGTGGACGCCTCGTACCTGAGAATTATCTCAATTCAGACGCTCTTAGTAACTCTGAGAGTCAGGTCAACCAAATTAACGTCAACGTACGCGTAGAACCGACACCAACACCTCCTAATCTGTACTCGTTCTTCCTTCCTTGGAACAGACAATTCCTCACTGCTCCCAGACCGAAGGACTTTGAAGAGAACAATGATGGCGTTACTGAGAATCCTGGCTTCATTGATGATGACGAAGGTAATGGCAGAAAACGTAATGAGTCTGACGAGGATGATGAGGCTGAGGAGGAGGACATTGAAGAGGAGTATCGTATGGAAAAACAACTTAAAGATGCCGATAAACGCACAGTCAACACTCACGTAGTAGACAGCGTCAAGAAGAATCTGGCTAGCAACGGACGATCCGCGGAGCAATCCAATATCAACCGAAACAGATTTACCAATAATGCCCTCATTCTACAACCTAAAGAATTCATGGAAGACACGGAAGAAGATCTACAGACACTTGCAAAATAGGCAAGTACAATTATTTAGCATGTAACGACATTTTTATACTTTTTTATTCACTATTTGAGTTTATGATGAAACTAATAAACGTTGGAGAACAATTATTAATATTTTATGAAGTTTGGAATTCAAATCATCCCTTGTGTTCCCGGTTTAACACCTATTGGATCTCTGGATTCGATTACCTCAATTGGCACTTCTCCACTTTTCGGTGTAATACCTAGAATCAATGCAGGGCCTTCTTTTCCTCGAAGTTTGCAGAACGACAAAAAAAAATAATAGTCCAACCTGTAGTCTTGTCTCTTCACGAGCAAACCCATCCTAAAACCTATACCATCTTCCCTTCAGCACCAAGTTGATGATATGTTGGCGAACCTGACGAAAAACGGTCTCGAGACCGAGAATTATCTCAATTCAGACGCTCTTAGTAACTCTGAGAGTCAGATCAACCAAATTAACATCAACGTAGGCGTAGCCACCAACACCACCTACTCTGTTCTTCCTTCCTTGGAACAGATAATTCCTTACTGATTCCAAACCTACGGACTTTGAAGAGAACATGGATGGCGTTACAGATAAAAGCACAAAGAATCCGAATGAGTCTGACGAGGATGATGTGACTGAGGTGGAGGACATTGAAGAGGAGTATCGTATGGAGAAACAACTTAAAGATGTAAAGGAGAACCTGGCTGGCAACGCACGTTCCGTGTAGCAATCAAATATCAACCGTAGTAGATTTACCAATAATGCTCTCAACCTACAACCTGAGAAATTCATGAAAGACACCGAGGAACATCTTCAGATCTTTGCAAAATAAGAAAGTCAGAATTATTTAGCATGCCAACTTTTATACTTTTTTATTCACCATTTGAGTTTCTTAGGATAAAACTATTAAAAGTAAGAGAACAATTATTAATATTTTATGAAGTTTGGAAACTTGCTCGGTTTATTAGCTTCCCGAACGACCTGCTCCAATAAAGTTTGGCCATTAAATATAATTGCTATTTACTAAACTGAATTTTATCGCAATGAGCTTCATGCTCGGTCTTACGGAAAGTTTTGATCACTCTTAAAAATCGCTTATCACAGGAATTTATTGCACCGAATAATCATTTATTGCGATAAGATTATTGTCGCTTAATAAATAGTGGTCTAATAAAGCAACAAAGAGATCCAATAAAGGACAATTGAGTTCCGTAATTCATCTTGGGTTTCGTTTATTTGTTCGGCGTCCCCACAGCCAGGCTTCAAGTGGCAATACAAACCCTGGGACTGATTATCATTCGCCATCAATCCCGTGTTTGTATCATTCTGGTCGCGAGGTTCTGTTCTCGTGACACGACTTGTGCCAATCTCGGCGAGATCTCGCATATTGTCGCAGCGTTTATTGCTCGTTACTTAGTGCGCTCGTTTGGGAGGATTGATGACTGCAGGGTGTGTGCAGCGCGGCGTGAAAAGTATACGCTTGAAACTTGCTGGGCACGATTACCGTGGGGTCGATGGGAAGATGAAATTCAGCCGCGGCGACGAATTAGCGCGCTTGTTTCGTGCCCTGAAGATGTGCGGAAGATACGGCCGGCGGCAGCCGGCGAAGCGCACCAACGCCCGGCTCCGAGGAGAGCAAAAAAGCCGGGCGCAACCCGATTACGACTTTTAATGGGATTTTAAAGCCAGCTGCGTTTTGGCCGCGTGCCGGCATTCAACGCCGCACTGCACCGGTGCAAAAAAATTATGTAATTACATTTTAGTTATTAAATTCGTAGTGGTTCTTTTATTTCTTCACTGAAGGGCTTTTCAGTTTTCAAACCTATTACCACCTTCTGCAAGTTTTACTAAAGTTTAAGACCGTTTTATCCTCTTCACTTGGTCTATTACGTAAAGTATTCTGTGGGTATTATCCTGTTGGAGCTTTGATTTGAGTACCTCATTTGGACTACCTGAACTTTTTTTTGTTTATATCTACTAGTGTATATTTTCTATTTCCTAGAATCTAGCCTAGAATCTGTGGGAGCTTCTGCTCTGACTCTTTGACAGTTGTCCGCACATTTGGTGTATCTTGCGCCCATCCAGACTTTAAGTCCTTGTTCTTCAGACACATTTCTCGCTCGAACAAGCAGCCTCTTCTCACCTACACTCATCCCCACGTCATTGAAGTAGCCTTCAGATACGCCAGATAATATGTTGGCTAATCTAACCTAACCAAACCTAACAAAACCTAACCAAACCTAACCAAACCTAACGAAACCTAACGAAACCTAACCAAACCTAACCAAACCTAACCAAACCTAACCAAACCTAACCAAACCTAACCAAACCTA
>JAODAC010035798.1:0-13251 GCA_027575185.1 Mimaenictus wilsoni
GTATATACGTGTGTGTGTGTGCATCCTACACAATTCATACACATACTTGTCATTCTAAATATTGTAGGTACCAGATGGGTGGATTCGGCACCGTTGCGCAGCATCACCGTACGTGACGCGATGAGTGATCTGCCGGCGATCTATAACGGCTGCAATGCCGAATCGATGTATTATTTGACCGACGCCAGCACCCACTATCAGCGCCTGCTGCGACGCAACGACGTCACCATCACCGACCACATGTGCAAGGAGATGACGCCGCTCGTGGAGGCGCGCATGGCGTACGTGCCGTTGGCGGCCGGAAGCGATTGGCGCGACCTGCCCAATATCCCAGTTCGCCTCAGCGATGGCAGCGTGACGAACGTGCTGCGCTACGAGTATGGTAAGCAACGCCAGCAGCCGAACGAACCCCTGCGTGGCGTGTGCGCGTGCGCCAACGGCTCTGCATGCGACCCACTCGATCGCCAGGTGAACACGCTGATCCCGTGGTGTCTTCCACACACGGCCGATCGCCACAACCACTGGGCAGGTCTTTACGGCCGCTTGGAATGGTCTGGATACTTCGGCACAACCGTCACCAATCCGGAGCCGATGGGCAAGCAGGGCCGCGTTCTACATCCGGAGCAGCATCGTGTCGTTAGCGTGCGTGAGTGTGCGCGCTCGCAGGGCTTCCCCGATCGTTTCGAGTTCGTCGGTAGCGTGCTCGACCGCCATCGGCAGGTCGGTAACGCTGTGCCGCCGCCGCTTGGCGTAGCCCTCGGCAGGGAGCTCATCCAGGCGTACATGAACTCCGATTGAATAAATCGACAATTTTCCGTTTTTACTGCTGTGTTGTCCCCGAATTTTTAATAAATGACCACAGTCTACTTTCAATATTTCTTACAATTAGTTTAAAGGAGTTTGAGGATTTTGTTTATCGCACAAACAAATTGACTGCCGCTTCTTTGAAACAAAACTTGCTGAAATTTCAAAAGTGATATAATTAATTTGTTTATACCCAAAAAAGGCGTGTGAGAAGGGAAACAACCCAAAAGAAATAACAGTGCAACTAGGAGATCAAAATTTCTATGTCAATAGTTACCCAAGCACTGTTTCCCATTTTAACGTAACGCGGACGTGTCAATTCGTCCCAGACGTTCAATGTGATATTTGTGTTAATTACTGAAAACATTAAAAAATATATTTTTTAAATAATTTTCTCCGATATTCTTTATTTTCATACACAATAATTCAGGTAACGATAACATATTTTTCGATATTTTAATTGCTTTTGACTAACAAGTTTATATTCGGTGTTTTATATAAAACTTTTGTTTTCATGCTTTGCTTGATAATGCGTGTTTGTATGCCTTTCAGTCCTACAGTCATTAATGTCTTGCATACAGTTATTTGATTAAAAATGCATTTATCTCCGATCCCTACTGAAAACAAGCAATAACGCGTGGTACACATATCAAACAACTGACCTCTGGTCAGATTTCTCAATAATCTATGGTCCTTATCAGGTACACCAAAACAACCTAAATTTAATGGAGAATCATGAATGAATATTCTACGATGTGCAGATTAGAAATTATTATAAAATAAAGTGTTGCGAACAGCAACATCATCCCACGCAATCGTGGGATTTTATATTTTCCAGGATTCGTGGACTACCCGTCCGTTGTAAATCAAAACACGTTCGGGAGTTTCAAAGTGACTGATTATTTATACACATTTTGTATACATTTTGACAACAGTTATCGATTTTTCCAGGTGACTTGACCTAAAGTTGTTTTGTTTTCAAAAACGGCAGGTAGGCTGGACATTTTGACGTAACTATGCCAGAAAAACAGTGGCAGCGTTCGCAACATAAAGTTTGAATTTCACATGTTAGTTCAGTCTGATTTCGGTTCAGCTATTATAATGCGATTCAGATGTATCTTGGGTTGCATAAGTTCTGCCACCATATATAATTCACTGAAGAGTGCTGTCCACCCAAAACAAAATTGAAACAAACATATCTTCATAGTAATCTGTGCCTATCTCTTACAACAACAAAAAAAACAAAATCCTAACATAAAAAGATGTAATCCATAATGATTGTGCTTCCAGAATATGAATCCAATCCTCCCGATTATCACTGGTATGAATAACGTAATTTATGTGTATCTAGCAATCCTTGTTTACAATTTTAACCTCAAAACCGGTTACAATAAGTCCAAACATCTATCCCTTCTTTCCAGTGGGTTTAGAACATATTTAAATATTCAAAATTAATACTACACATTAATTAATTTTAATATATTTATATAAAACAAGCCTTTGATTAATTTTGTTATTAAAATAGGTAAAAAATACTTACAAAAACTGCTTTTATTTGGTTCCTGCTTAATTATGGCTTAGAGCACTAATTTACAATAAAATTACTTTGATTTAAAATAAACACGTCTACTGCACTGTGATGGCATGCAATTATCCTTTTCGAACTGTTCGAGCAGGGCGAAATTAGGCATATATCTAGGGTTTAAAGGAGCTCCTGGAGCACGAGCCCACTTGGGTTCTGATATCTCTCTTCGTGGTGAATCTACTTCTTTGCTTGTACCTTCACCAAACGGTCGACAGGCGAAAGTCGTTCCGTAGTCAACAGGAGAGAGTGGTTCCTTGGTCTTTGCTAAAACAGGGCATTGGACTCTAACCGAACTAATCACCGAAATTTTCGGAGTTTCAGTGGGAGTAAATTCATTCTGACTATCCTCATCCGTCGTTTCTATCCCCTTATTCTTGATAAAACCATCGATTGCTTTCTGCCACATTGGAGTAGGCCTTTGAATTAATTTATTTCCACCAATACCTATACAAAGTCTTGTTTACTTACTCTCATTTTAATATTATTACTGAATAAGTGCATGAATTTAGTATAGTTTTATTTACTTTTTCTTGAAGTATGTCTATTTGATTTCGATATTCCACGCACCCCTTTTGTCTTTGACGATTTTCCACCAATTGCTAAATAATTTTATTTAATTAAAAAAAGTTTTCTAATTTTTCGATTGTTGTTGAAAAGTCTTACTTACATTTTATAACGGTTCCGGCCGTGCGTACCATTATCTTAGAACTATACAGGTTTAATCCAAATGTTTTCCACGCGCTAATTTTTTTTTATTGTTCAGGAAAAATGTCGCCTGGTGTCACCGAGAACGCAGAAATTGCAATGCGAATAATGCAAACCAAGGATCAGCGCCAACGGCTGCTTTTACTTTCGTTTCTAGGTTAACGCAACGAGTATGCGCAGTTTAGGGTGAGTTTTAAATTTGAATTTCAACGCCTTTTTACTTTGTAAATGAATACATTAGATATTAAACCTTTGGCAGTGATTCAATAATTATAGACACGTGTGGATTAAGTATGGTTTTATTGTTAGACGTCGAAAATTGGATTATTAATCTTTTTTGGGATGATTGTAGGATAATTAAATCAGGTTTCTTATACCGGTTCGTACAATGAGTGCATAAGGTAAGTTTTGCCTTAATAAACTTGTTTCGAGTTTTTCATTCGAGTTTTAACAATAATGTTGCTTGATGATTTCGCACTTACAATTAGCACTATATTATTTCATTTAATTTCTTAAATAATCTCTCATATTAGAACTCCTCAGAAAGCCTCAAAACGTCCCTGAAGCCTGATTAATTCGGTCTATAGAAGAGGTTTCGAAGCTGGGAACATTATTGAACACGTCGTATATTGTCGTGACATTATGCTATCTCGAAAACTGCATAGCACAAAGAGAATATTTCTTTTCAACATGGGAACCGCCAAAAATCAGGGGCTATAAGAGGCTGCTATAAGAAGTTTGGAAACCTTTGCTCTATACTCTCGTAAATTAACCGATGGTTATTAGAAGACCGCAATGTAATTTCGGTGGCACCGCGAAAATCATATGTTTATTTATATTTGGAATGTCATAACGCGTCTATCCGCGGTAATCCACTACCATAACGCGGGATCCTCAAGGAATAATATTTTAAGGGACCTCCGAAATTTGAACAAAGTCTTAGTACTGTTGTTCTACATCATAATAACTGATATCTACTACTATGCGACAAAATTCGGGAGTCCTTATTTGTATGGGCTATGAATGCATTGGGTCCAACAGAGGTGTAATTACGACGAAAGATACCTGGGTATGCAGGGTCCACATTCAGTCCTTGAACGTCCAGAAATCAGAAGATTAAGTAAGGGAAGGTGAAGAAGAGATGAAGTTCATACGGCATTTTAATAACAACTCGAAGAACACGAAAGAATCTCTGCGAGAAACTTATGGTTCGAATCAATTCTCCAGCTCTGCCACGGAAGAGTTCCGGGGTTAACGACAGGTCAGCCATCGTAACAAGCCCAGAGAGTACTCCTTCACGGATGATACACCTCCCCGTCGAGCATCCCCGACCATATATAGAAATTCAGCGCTCAGCGACAAGGAGACTCCGAGAACCGATATACTCCTGCTACAATGGGTGAGACCTTTCTTTACACATGGGGTGGGTACCTACTCGCTTTCCTAAAATGCACGATTGCAATTTTTTTGATCTCTGGACGTTCAAGGACTGAATGTGGACCCCGAGCATTAACACCGCTACCACGAAGACCTGCCAACTCAGTACACGACCCCATTTATTTACATCGTAACCACACCAATGATTGGACCCTGTGCGTTCACCTCGCTATCAGGCCGGTTCGCAGGCATTGGTTAGTGACAACCATTGTTCCGAGGCACTTTTGTGTGCCGCGGCAAATGTTCTGCTATAGTTTAGATTTTTGTTGTAGTAGTAGCTCTCCTTTTCCGAGGGGGCCCTCTTGGTTTGCGTTAAATTTGCTCCAAGGTGAACCCTCCCTACTTTGACTTGGGTCAAACTTAAGGTGAGCTTTTTTTTTAAATTAGTCCCGCGATTCCGCGGCATTTCTAAAATGTCCCGATAATTTTTGTTTTCGAATCGTTTCCAAGGGGACCCACCGTTCTAGGTATCGATACAGGAGGTATTAATTAATCGAGCGAGAACTTGTGTGGCGCAGGCAAACGCGACAGAAATTTAAAAAAAATATCAAAAGGTTAAATTTAAAAAGAACAAAAATAGACTATCTCAAGTTGATATTATATACACATAAAAACAACAAAAATTAAAAATAGGATTGTTAGTTTCTGATTGTGAGCTAAAAGTCGGCTCGCAGTTTACTTCCCAACTCAAGCGCGTATTGAAGTTTTCCTTAAAAAAACATTTGCCCCCGTTGCTGTATTGAAGGATTGATTTAGTTAGCTATACCACCGAATTCATTTGATAGTTTGACGTTTTTCAAACTCTATTCAAAGCAATAGAAATGCAAAGATGATTCAACGCGTGGAATTCGCATCTTTGTTCTTTTCGCAGCGTGTCAAGACCATCGCTGCGAAGCCACGGACAAGAAAAGCAAGTGTGCGCTTATTTTGTGCCACTGCGTGTGCGATCCGCTTGCATAAGCAACGCAATCGCTTCCACAATGCACCAACGTGTGCATATGAAACGCATATGCGCAATAACGCTCTATTAATTACATAATTGTTCAATAATTACGCAATTAGTGCACCCGAACCCAGTTCACAGTGCGTGCACAAAAAGGTTGTTCGGTTGAAAAACACAAGCACCGCGTCAATTGCGGGCAATTAAGCGTTGTATATTTGGATGTAATTATCCTGTTTGAATTCAGCGCGTGTGGGACACTTGCTCATCAGATGTTTGCCTCATTGCAATTTGCATCAAATGTCGGTTAATGATGATGTTAATGATTGATGTGGACAGTCACGTTGTCATGATGCTACCGATACATACAAACTACCTGTGGTTTTCCTCGATCGATTGCACTGCTAAATTATTTCTAGATTATTAAATGATGGTAGAATCAATAAACCCTGAAAACGTGCACTTTTACTTACATAATATTATTAGTATATTAATTTTTTAATGTTTCAAGTTTCAAGTCGTCAGCGTACACGCGTCCTAATTTTGTTCGAATACAGAAAAGCAAAACATATTTGTAAAGTTTATAAAATTTGCTTGAATATAACGTCGAGTATTTTCAAGAGAAAGAGAAATATGGCATAATTTATGCCATTTATTATGCCGTTTTTAATGAAAATTGCATTTTTAGCAAATAAATTCGACATATACGTCATAATTCTCAAAAAACGTCATAATCTAGAGAATTTAATTACATATAAAATGAGCCTCCACCTACCTAAATCGATTTCGTAGAATTTGCTCAATCATGCATGCAAATTTAAAAAAAAATGTAAATATATATTTTTCAAAGAACAATTGACATCATAGATAATTTAATAATCTATCAAATGAACTTTGGTCTATCGTGTACGCAAAGTAGAAAAAAAAAACTATATTGCTAGAAAAAAACGCCATTAATGTTTGTAAAACTTAAGAATATATCTTCACTCCACTATACTCCATTTAATTCGTAATTAGTGCAGAAATTACGTTGAAATTTTGAGAGAATTCTTGAATAGTTTAGGAATTGCTTAAGACCATTTACAAAAACGATGTTTTACCTGTTAAATATTGTCCGCCTTTAACTTTTTGTTAATATAAATTTATAAATATTAGTAACTATCATTCCTACTGCTATTATTTGCAGAATCGTAAATCCTGCCCTAGAAAAGTCTGGATTTTCTGGAATAGTTTTTCAAAAATATCGGTCTCAAAGAAATACAGTTAAAATGTCTTCTAAATATTTATCTAACAAATTATTTCAGAATATTATTTGTTTCTCTTTACATGAATATGTTATTGAATTAAAGAAATTTTCACTAAAGAAATTACCATGACAAAAATGTTGGCGACATTTCCAGATTTAGGCCTCACAATCACTTGAAGATTCTGCAAAAGGTTCGTTTTCAAGGTGAGCAGCCCGAGTTCGAAATCCTTAATTTTCGGCCCCATAGTGCACGTTTTGCTTCTTTCGCGGGAAAGGGGGAATGTCTTCCTCCGGAATCGTGCACGAACGCGCACATATCGGCGGGCCGCGTGTGTCCACCACACGTGCAGACACAACAAACGGCGAGCACGCCGCCAAGTCAGGCAGGCGGCCCGAGCAGGCGGGCGGCCAGCGGCTTTGCGATTCATTCAGTCATTCAATCACTCGACCATCGGTTGGCTTCGCGCGCGTCTTACCGCGGGACACAGTTTGGCGCGTTGCATTTCGCGCAAGATTGACCCAGGACACAAATCAGTGCACCTACCTGTACGAAGAAAGGTACAATCAGCAGTGCGCCGTGTGTGTACGTGCACCTGTGCGAATTACGCACGGTCTATTAAGTAATCTCATGCATGCCAATATATTCGTCAATTGTTCACGTTTCACTTCATTGTCGTTTGCATTAATTACCATTGAACTCTTGTAGTTATTGGCGTGCGTACAAGGCTTGACTTACAGAAATTCAATTCCAATTGGATTTATTAGTTTATTCGGACTTACATACAGTTAAAGGTACGCAAAAATGTTTTACTAACTAATGGTGTATAATGTAACGAGAATCGTGATTGCAATTATAGATAATTTGTTCATCTTTTGTTAATTGCATACCTTGCATGAATGTTATTCAGTCAGTTATTGTAATTATGTGTTTTTTTTTCGTGTTTATTTTTGTAATTATCGTATTTTTCTGGTTTTCAGTGTGACAGTCGATAAATAGTTTTCTAGGAAATTTGTCACATCTACTTTTATAGTGTCTACATAGGAATGTGCTTACAGGATTCAATATTCAATAGAAAAAACGTATAAATTAATTACGACCGATGCGCAAACATCATCGAAGTATTATTATGAGTTTAATTTTAAAGATTCTAGTACTAGGATAGTTTTATTAATTTTGGAATGTTTCGTGTTTCAAACCAATTTTCAAGGTAAAAGATTTGATCTATTTTATTGATAGAAATAATTTTACTTGAAAATATAAAAAGTCGTGTTCAATACCATTTTTAATGTGAAAACACTAGGTAAATAGTTTTCTGTAAATCGGTCCAAACTAATTTTGCAGCTGCTTTACAAGAATATATTTAAATTCAATATGTAATGAAAACCACTTGTAAATTAATTTGGACTGTTATCGATGTGAAAACATCATCGAAGTATTTAAGTGTTTACTTTTAAAGATTCTAATAGTGATAATTGTAAGAAATTATCTATGAAATGAGAAAGTAAAATCGTTTGCAAAAAATACTCTTACATCGGTTGGTCCGGCCAAGTGGCGCAGTAGTATGGTTGACGACTACTGCCCACGAGGTCCCTGGTTCGATTCTCGGTGGGGATGCATAGCAAAGTGAATTCTTCCTCTTATCAATAGTATTAGCCCCTAATATGACTAATTACATTGAACAAGAGTTGAATAGAGCTAATGACCATAGCAGTCGATGCTCGGTAAATCAAACAAAAAAAAACTCTTACTTTTTCGAAAATATTCCCTAAAATATATGAGAAAAACGTGTTTAGATGTCCTCAAATGTGTTATTTACACCAAAATGAAACGCCAAAAGAAAATAAATAAACTTATCGGAATATCGGTTGCTGTCCCGGTTCGTTATTTAACAGTCGATTTCTAAAAGTTGGGGAAATATTCGTTTAAATATAAGAAACAAATTATTGATGATACATTTTTGATAACTGTCCGATATTTATCGGACAACAAAATGTGCTTTTGAACATCGGGCGATCAGTAGGAGTATTCATTAAACGATAAGAGGAAAGAAGTGTCATAGGCTGCAACGACTTATTTTAGCTAAATAGTGCATTTAAACACATCTGGAGATCTTTATCTGTAACGGTTCGAGTGTACACAATATTCGCTGAACTATAATAGAAAAAAAAAAAACGTGTTCTAATAGGTTCCGACGACTAATTTTCACTAAAAAGGGCGTTTGAACATATCGGGAGGTCTTAACACGCGATTTATGATATTTTGGGAAATAATTGTTAAAATATAAAAGACAAACGTTTTGAGATTTACCCAAAGGACTTATTTTTGATAAAAAGTGCGTTTGGACATTTCGGGAGATCCGTAGTTGTAACGGTTCAGGGAATTAACACACGATTTCAGAAATTTTTGGATATATTCACCATGATCCGAGAAAAAAAAAGGGTGTAGGTGTGCTCAAAAGAGTTATATATGCTAAAAACACATCGTGAGATTAGGAACTGTAATGGTTTAGGTGTTAACACTCTATTGCAGAAATTTTGGGAAATATTCGTTAAAATAGAAGAGATAAACGTGTTTAAAGGAGCATTGGAAGATCTGTAGCACTAATAGTTCAGGTGTACATACGCGACTTCTGAAGTTTTGGGTAATATTCGTTAAAATATAAAAGAAAAACTGGTTTAGATGTGCAAAAATGGTCTTATCTTCGCTAAAAGGTACTTTTAAATACTTGAAAGATCGGTAGACGTAACGGGTCGAGTGTTAACACTCGATTTCCAAAGTGTTGGGAAGTATTCGTAAAAAGTCATGAGGAAACTTTGTTTAAATGTGATCAAACGAATTATTTTCGCGAAAAAGTGCGTTGAGAGATCGATAGCTGCAACGGTTCAGAAAATACGCGCGATATCCGAACTTTTTGAATGTATTCGCCAAAAAATATAAGAGAAAATCATGTTGAGACTTATTTTCGTGCGAAAATTCGTATAAGCGCATCGAGAGATCAATGGCTGCAACGGTTCAGAAATTTTATAGATATAGTTTCATAGATATTTATACTTTTATGGCACTTTTAAGAGCTTGAATTGTCTATTAAAAGGAATAAACTTCTTAAGTACATTATTTTTTGAAAGATCTCCTGTTCGAGGGTTTACTAATGTAGTTCCTTCAGCCATTGTCTCAATTTTATAATATTATAGATATTATCACAATTGTATAGATATTGATAGATCCATGGCACTTTTTATCGTTTCAAAATTGTACTGTTATTTTATTCCTACTGTCCCTGTTATGGAATGATTCAAATAATTTTATGTAATCAGTTTTCCGGTAAGTTTTGGTTAGTTAGTGTGTAAAAGATTTTCGTTTTCTAAACACTTGATAGCGAAACGAGTCTTCGCCGTAATAAGCAATAAGGCGATGTAATGCACGACTTGCATCTACCTACCGGCTGCACCTACCTGCATTACGGCCGTACAATGTGAAAGTTCATATATTTAGACGGTCTTTATATACTAGCTGCATGTGAAAAACCTGGCGCCTTGCGAAAATGCCGCAAATGCGTCGCATGCTCGGCGCGCGAATACGCGATTCACCGACGCGCTGGCTAATTGGCGGCGAAGCATCTTGCACGTTGGCAGCTGGCCAATTGTTGGCTGAACACGCCGGAGATGCGCTTTGCGGCAACATGGTGTACTTTTCTATTTCGCGCGGCGTTTGCATGCGCCGGGCAAAACTGCATACGCTCCGGTGGGTCAAAAATTGGAACGTGTCTCACTTATGCGACTCCAGCTACGCGAGACGAAGACAACAACTCGCCTCGCGAGTGACGACAACGAAGGAATTTATTACATTGCAGCCATAATAATGCAGGCCTATACGGGGGGAAATATACGGAAATTGAATAAGTCGTGAAATTGCGTCTTGTACGCGTCAACGTCAGATGCCTAGATGTTAGAAAGGAAATCTCATAATTGCGGTAATATTTTACGACATACTTTGCAGTTTTTACTGCTTACACTTTTAAGTCTTTTAAAGACTAATCCTTGGGAAAAGAGCACACTTTCATGAATTTTATTCTCCAATTCCAAATGGGAATTTTCCCTCCTAAACTGTGTTTGGATGTGCTCAAACGACTTGCTTTTCCTCAACAGCGCGTTTAAACACATCCGTAGTCGGTAGCTGTAACAGTTCGGGAGCGATTTCTCCAATTTTTGAAAATATTCGCTAAAATATAAGTGAAAACGTGTTTAGATGCGCTCAAACGACTTATTCTCGCTAAAACGTACTTTTAAACACATCGAGAGAACAGTAGTAACGGTTCGAGAATTAATACACGTTTGCTTGAAAATTGGGAAATTTTCTCTGAAATATAAAAGAAACAGGTATATAGATATCCTCAAACTATTTATTTTAGCTAAAAAGTGTGTTTAAACATATCGGGAGAACAGTAGATGTAGCGAGTTCGGGAGTTATCACTCGCTCCCTGAAAACTCTGCAAATATTCGCTAAAATATAAGAGAAAAACTTGTTTAGAGTAGCTCAAACGACTTATTCTCGCTAAATCGGACCTTTAAACACATCGGGACAACGGTAGCTGTAACGGTTCGGGAGTTAACAAGCAATTTCTGAAATATTGGGAAATATTCGCTAAAATATAAGAGAAAATGTGCTTAAATGTGCTGAAACTATTTATTTTGACAAAAAATGCATTTAAACACATCGGGGAGATCGATAGCTGTAACTAATCGAGGGTCAACAGGAGCTTCCTGAATTATTGGAAAATATTCTCTTTGATGTGTTTGATAATATATTTTCGTTATGTTAAAAGTTAAATATATGTTTATACGTATGTATGTAAATATGTATGTTTAAACACATTGGGATATTGGTAGTTCTAACGGTTTGGGAGTTGACACTCGCTCTCTGAAAACTCGGGAAATATTCGCTAAAATATAAGAGAAAAACGTGTTTAGTTGTGCTCAAACGATTTACTAAAAAATGCGTTTAAACACATCGGCGAGCTTTCTTAATTGATTTAAAATATTCGCGAAAATATGAGACAAAACGTGTTTAGATTTGCTCAACGTCATAGTTTCGTTAAAAAGTGCATTTTAGCATATCGGGAGAGCCGTAGCTGTTGCCTTTCGGGAATTAACACGCCTTCAGAGGTCCTCCAACTTTTAGATTTGCTCAAACAACTTATTTTCCCTAGAACGTACGTTTAAACCCAATGTGAGATCGGCAGCTGCAACGGTCAGGTTAGATTAGGCATTAATGCGCGTTTTCTTAAATTATGGGAAATATTCGCTAAAATACAAGGAAACGTGTATTTGAATGTGCTCAAACTATTTATTTTCGCTAAAAAGTGTGTTTAAACACATCGGGAGACCGGCAGATATAGCGGTTTCGGAAGTTAACAAACGATTTCTGAAAGATTGGGGAAATATTCGGTAAAGTATAAGAGAAAAACGTGCTAATACGTGCCCCTTTAAATAATTAGCATTACATAAGTCTATCGGCAGGTTTCACTGCATATACATCTCTATCTACATCAACATCTCAATCGTTAAAATTTAATTATCCAATAATCATGATATATAAAAGTATTACAGTCTAGTAATGACGTTACCTATAATTTGATGTACCTTGAAGTGCAGACGACGGACGTGCTTTCCGCGTTTGTCACCGTTTTCGTACTCATTAGTACCGCTTGACATTGAAATCCCACTTTGCCCATTCGATTGCGGCGCAGTGTTGCGATTACGCGCCGAATTTGCTACGCTCTTGCGGGCGCACGTTGTGCAATCGCTCGATGAAACATGACAATTGCGCTCCGCCCGACTGTTGTATGACAGTAGTTATGGCAACGACACGCGCGCCCAATCAAATATCATCGCGATAATTCGGCAATAAAACCCTCTAGCACTATTAATTATCTGCGCATTAAATGCGATTCCATTTATGCCATAAACATGAAACAAATCGTCCGCGGACCTGGCGATCGACCTAACTGGTGAATTGAAGCAATACGCATGGAGCGCTTAAGCTTTGCTATTTGATATGCTGTTTACTTAAAATACAAACAAGAGGGTTCTGTTTCAAGTAATCAATTAGAAGGAATTTATTTTGACATTTAGCCCTTATTTTCAACTTTTCTATATAATTATGCCCTACCATTTCCATATTTATCCACCTAAATGTATATTAAAATTGTCGATAATTTAATATGAGATACCAGTGCATTAGAAACTATATGGAACCATTTTGTAGTGCTTAGAAACATGTTATACATTGTAGATTCTGATCTATACGCCTCAGGTGAAAAATGTTGACGTTGACGTAATTGTCATGAGCCCTGCTACCGATGCTGTGAATATGGGCTGGGTATATTAATAATCAATAGCGATATGGTCATCTTTGCACCTTCGCCATGTATTTTAAATGGGAACAATCCAATTATTTTTTGCCCATATCTTGGTCACATTACGAGGTATTTACTTGAAATATGTATTAATGCATTTCCTTTCCGATTCTACATC
>JAODAC010035809.1:0-61386 GCA_027575185.1 Mimaenictus wilsoni
TTTAAGGAACATCTGAGAATTTCCAACACTTCAGGAAATTCCCCGCACTCTGCCTTAACCGAACATCTTGCAACATCCGGACACCAGTGCGACATCTCAAATTAGCAAATCTTACATGTAGGTAATAAAGGCCATAAACTGAACGTATTGGAAGCAATCTACATAAAAAGAGCTATAAAGGACAATGCTGTAAATGTTCTTAACGATCAGTTAGATTTACTTATCAACACCCCTCTAACGCGGCGAATTTTGATACCTGCGTCTGTATAGATAACACTTTGTAACTTTTTAACATTCAGTACCTGATGATGCCGCATAGGCGAAATACGTATTGTACGAAATTTAAATAAACGAGTAAAACATCTAAAGTATTAAGTGACTTAACGTTTCTAACTATTAATTTTAGTACTGACTTAATAATTCTTTTGTTAGATCTCTTGTTCGTTTCGGCGAACGCATTTCACACCCTGATCCCAGAGGGTAAAGAATTGGTCTACCAATACCGTGGTCTAGTCCGAGCAACCACACATGCCCCCGTCACTTATGCCTCAGCATTCATCCTAGATGGCTTGCTTCACGTACAGACCGACAAGAACTCATCGTTTATGCACTTCTCTGATTTGAAGTTTAAACTTTTCAATGGAGAGTACAGAGAGTATATGTACACCGATAACTTTGAAGCCAATGAGATTCCTCTACCGAAGGACCTCGAAGCCTTCGAGCAGCCATTCAAAGTCGTCTACATGGACTGCGGTCATGCTATGGGTATTGTCGTTGAAAAAGATGAACCACAATACGTCGTGAATATGAAGCGTGGCCTCGCTTCTATCTGGCAACTAGATACCCATAAAATCAGCTGGAAAGAGGAACAGGCTTACAGTTTTCATACCAAAGAGCATACCTTGTACGGTAAGGGTCCTTATCACTACACGGTGTTTCCAGCAGTAGAAGAGGAATGGACTGTGAAGAAGATGGCTCAACCTCACAGCTACCATCATATGTACCCCTATCTTATCACAAATACCAAGATGTCGACTTGTGATGCAAAGTTTGACCAACCCATCACTCGTGACTCCTTCCAAGAATACCGTTTTGTCAAAAAGGACGATTGTCATGTCATGGATAACGTGGAATCAAACTCTGCTCTTTATTACACTCCCTATTCTGGAGAAGGCTATACCTTCTACATTGCTATGAATCAAACATTGCATCTGTCTGAAGTTATCGATGCTCCAACACCTATGACTATCAAAAATGAGCAATACTATAAGGGCTTGACTTATTACACTGGTGACTTCAGTAACATGCAAGGTAATGCTTTCTTGAATGGAAGACGCATCTATGACATGAATAAGATGATGGATGCACTAGAAACGATGCTTTGCGATACTCAGAAGTACATTCATGAATTCCACATGGATATAAAATCACCTGAATGGGCACGCGGTCAATTAATTAACCGTATGTTCGCCCTCATGATCAACTTGGACGAGACTCATTTAGAAGAAATCACTGCGAAATTGCTGCAGAAAACCACCGAGGAAGGTAAGGAAGTCCTGCATATCTACTATCACATGTTACCTTTGATAGGCAGTGATTCTTCCTATGTATATATGATGAAACTCATTAAAAACAAGAAAGTTAAGGATGAGCTTGCTGTGGAATGGCTTCAGACCATGCCATCCAGTGTTAAAGAGCCCAGCAAAATGCTAATCGAGCATATCAGTGAAATGCTCAACTGGGGTGACGAAATCTGTCTGTGTGTTCGCAAAGCCTCCATCTTGTCAGTCGGTTCGTTCATTGAAAAGGCTATATTCCGTCACAATAAGGTGAATCACATTAACAACTGGTCAGGTCATGAACAGAATGATAATGATTTTGCTCCCGATCATGACTTGCATACGATTTTTCCAGGAGAGGAATATTATGCTGACTACATTACAAAACTAGGCGAAAAATTGAATGCATGTGATAATAGCGAAATGAGGATGGTCTATATGGGTGCATTATACAATACACGTATGAGTAAGGCAGCTAAGTACCTCATACCAATTGTACGAGCTAAATTATTCGCTGATGATCAATACTTGCGTTATTATGCTGTCAAAACTTTAGGGACACTTATCGGTCATGAGAAAGAACTGACTTACGATATTTTCTGGCCCATTATGAGCGACTATGGACTAAACACAAATCTACGCATCGCTGCCTACGAACAAATTATGAAAACCCGTCCATCTTTACCCCGTCTGAACAATCTGGTATGGCTATTACTAAATGAATCCAATTACGCTTTCTACCAGTACCATTATTCATACCTTAAAGCTATTACCGAGTCAACAGATCCTTGCATGGAGGAATTCAAAAATTCCATTAAGCAAATTTTTGCATACACTTCCACTCCTGAATACTATGGCTTCGCCGGGTACTATGAACTTAACTATATGGATGAAACCTATAACTATGGCCATCAATTATCAGGATCAATTATACACCCTAAGAAAGAACATGAGACAACTTTGCAACTGCATGTCTCTAAAACTATCGAAAACGCCAAATTCAACATCTATGGTCTTCTTATTCACGTTGAGGGAGTAGGTGCTTCCATTTTTGATGATGTCATGTTGTATATGAAGGACCCTGGTCACAACTTGAACATTGAAAAGGTGTTGAAGGCTTATTCATCTCTTAGCAGGAACAAAGAATTTAAAATGGATGTTTCTATAACCTGTCATGGACAAATTACTGGAATTTACCTCTTTGATATCAGCAATATGCAGGAGCTAGGCAATTTAGTCAAATTTTTCATCAATGAAAAATCAAACTATATAAAGAAGTATTTCAATATAGCTTATACTGAGCAAACGCATATTATCATGCCAACGGATATGGGATTCCCAGCTATGTTTGGAAATAATATACCCTCAGTCAGTATATACGATATCAATCTAACTAAGGAGAACGTCGATGGAAAGATTATACTGAAGAGTGATACTATTCTAAAGAAATGGTCACATGGACGAACAGCACTAAATGTCTACAATCCCTTCGTTGATATGTTCCAAGGAGTTCAGCGCGAGAATTCATATCATTGGGTGCAATCATTGTACTTTGATTTAAGTTATAATCCTGCTCAGGATAGTTTAAAAGTCTCATGGAATAGACATGAAGATCCCCAGAAGAATGTATGTGGTTTGAAGAGTTATGGAGCTTCCTTCACTTTCTTTAGAGATGATATGAAGAACGGGCTTTTGGAGAAGTCCTCTTCGAAGTCACATGAATTTGAAAAAGTATCTTATGGTGATGAATACAAACGCACGGTAATATACTTGAACTACTTGTTCTAATTTCTAATTTGTTCTAATTCTTATATTAATTCATGACATTTCAGCATATCCTCACTGAAAATGATAGCCCCAACACCGGCCTGCACTATATTATTGCCCTATATGATAGTGATAAAACCGCGAATAAAGTGGCAATGTTCAACAAATTCGACTTTATTGAATCGAAACAGAACGTTAATAGTGGTTTTGGTCACTGGCTCCTCACGCACATCCATGCCTTTGTCCATAGAGTTACTCAACCCCACCCCTACGCAAATGGTATTATTGTTCGGTATGAGCCAAGCAAACTGCATCCAGTGACCAACATTGATATGAATCTGCGTATCACAAGGGAATACCAACGTGGTCAGTTTATGCTAAGTCCCGCTACTAAGTACAACATTCATGGTACCTACTGTGTGAAGAACAAGGAAGAAACAGTAAATACTTGGGATGCTAACATAGCTCTTGACGCTAATCAAGGTCGCACCACCACATGTGTGAAAGCTGTGATTAGTCATCTTAAGCCAGGACAAAAGGACGTGAGAATGTGTCTTGATCTCACAAGGAAACACGTCGATGATGGTATTCAGGGTGAGGCTACTATTTCGTTAGGGCATTCCGCAGAAGCCAAATGCACTGACGAGGATAAGATCATTGAGGTCAAGGCAAAGGCAGAAAAGCTACCCGATCAGTTGGATAATAACCACATTTATGGTGATTGCGAAGAAGAGTTGTGGTCTAATATTCAGGGCATGAACTCTTTGAAATGTTATAAGACCAGGGACAGTCTACGCAAGTGGACATTAGATTTCAAAACTCACAAAATGCCTGAAGAGGCCCAAATTTATTGGGACCTTTTCCGTTATAACTACAGATACAAACTTAGGAACTATCTGACCAAATTTGAGAAATCTACAACTCCGATTGATAAGCACTGTTTGAGAATGGTGTATGAGTATCCACTGAATGGCTACGGTGCTGACCTTCATGTATACACTAGAGAAATAGAAAAACATTATTCGGGTATTCCAGCAGAGGACAATCTGTTCCATGATATTCACACCTGTTCAACAGAACATTTTCCGGCTACCTTCACATTTATGCACAAAATGGGCTGGACCCAATTATGCGAAGTTAATCAACAGTTTTACTATAATTCCACTGCTGATTTGGTTAATTACGAGATGCCTAAGGAGTGGACAATGTACGTTGGAGACGCTGAGACTGACGCCAAGCACGGTATTTGGATGAAGAACTTGGATGGTGATTACTTCGCTATGAAGATACAGCATGGGGAGCATTGTTTGGAAATTGTTCCGACCGGCAAGAAGACTTATGATATCATCGTCGATGGCCAGAAATTGCCTCCGACAACCTACCAGTATGATGGCAAGTGGTTCTGGGTGGACATCGTTAAAAATACCGGAGTGATCAGTTTAGTTTGTATGCACACTGGTTCTCATATTGTATTTGATGGTCAGACCCTCTTGACTGAACATCCTAATACTGACATGCCTTATTATGGTATGTGTGCTTAAGTTAATATAATATAACATTTTGCTTTAATACATTTAATAAATAATTCATATTGTTTAAAATTGATTTATTTCATCATTTGTCGCGAACCAACGTCGGCGGCCCTGGTTGATGGCGCGGTGAACACACCGGGTTCCGATCAGTGGTGTATTTGCGACGGAAGAGAAAGGGAACGTATACTGAGTGGTAACCCTTGGCGACAGGGCGGTGAATGCACTGGGCCCACATACAGTCCTTAAACGTCCAGAAAATAGAAGAAATAAGGCCGACATCCACCAGCTGCCTGTATTGCGCGTTAGAGAATGTAAAGATGAGAAGAAGCTCATTCGGTATTCGGATAGCAACTGACTTTATTAAGGAAAATCTAAACCTTGGAGCCGGTGCGTACCGCCCACACAACCCTCCTTGCGGTACCACCTCTTTTTTTACACGGAGACCTGTTTGGTGGTGAGATAAACCAGACCTGTGCAAGGCGCCAACCCGTCGCGTCAACCACTTCAATATCTGAGTGTCTTGTGGATATCATGTTCATATATTTCATTCTTAATGGTCCAGATATTATTGCAGTGTAACGAATTCCTCCACTTTACAAAGAATATTGTGTAAACTTAAGACTAGACTAAAAAACTTGGCATCATGCATAAAAAAGACTCAAAGTTGCCACGCCGTTCGCAACACCATTATTGTCAAATATATTTTATCTACAAATAGGTTAATTACGGACTTACTTAATTGTCCAAAACTTGTTTAACTCATGGTTGTCTAACCATAGCCCGGAAATTTGAAAAATATGCAAAACACCAATGATAAGAAAAGGACTCTAGAACTATAGCGAAAAAAACAGTATAAATAGTTCGTAGTTCTGCCCAAGAATCATACTTGACCAATTGTTTAGTTCTGGCTAGCAAACAATACAATGTATTCTCTTCAAGTGTTCCTATTTGTTGCTTTTGCAACTTTTGGTGAGTTCAACATCTGTCAAAAGAAATATTTTATATTTCTAATTAAATTTTAAACTTTAAAGGCGTAGCTACTGTTAATGGAGAAGAGAAAAAGTATGACTGGGAAAGTATGGATCCAGATATGGTCATGGAAATGGACAACTATCAAATGAACGATGAACGAATTGTTGGAGGCTTTGAAGCCCCTGAAGGTGCCTTCCCTTATCAAATTTCCCTGCGTCAGAACAACAGACATTTTTGTGGTGGTTCAATTTTGAACAGTCGTTGGATTTTGACTGCTGCCCATTGCGTACAGGGGTAATATTAATATACTGACAACACAAATAATTCTTATGAAAATAAATTTGCAGCCAAACTCCCTATGGTATGACTGTAGTCGTGGGTACCAACTCCTTGAACCGTGGTGGTTATGGATACCATGTGGAACAATTGGTCGCTCATCAGGGTTATTCTAGTTTCGCCGGGAATGTAAATGATATTGCTTTGGTTCGCGTTAGCAGAGATATCGCATTCAACAATCTCGTGCGTCCTATTGACTTGCCTACACAGGATACACCTGCTGGTACGCAATTGACTCTGTCTGGATGGGGTAAAACTTCGGTATGTTAAATATTGTTTCTATTAGTAGTTTTCTATTTATTTCTTAATGTGAAATAGAGGACTGAATAGAGTTTTGGATTATCTATTTAAGCTATAGCACAAATATAGTAATATTAATGAATAATATTATTTAGCATCCCGGATCACTACCAAACCGTCTGCAAACAATTCAGTTAACCCAAATCGACACTCAAGAATGTGCTGCCCGTCAGGCTGGACATAACATTTACAATACTAATGTGTGTACAATCAGCCCATATGGTCAGGGTGCCTGCCACGTAAGTTAATGTAAATTAATCCAGGAAAGAGAAACAATTAAAATAATTTCTTATTTAGGGTGACTCGGGTGGCCCATTGGCTTACGGCAACCAACAGATTGGTGTGGTTTCGTGGGGTATTCCATGCGCTAAGGGACAGCCTGATGTCTTCACTCGTGTTTTCTCTTATTTGGATTGGATTCAAAATAATACTTATTAAACTATAATTCAACGAAGATACCTCAAAGGGCGGTAAAATGTAATCTTGAAAACTTACGCAATTAAAACAAGTAGATATATTGGATTAAAACTTTAAAATAAAAACTTTAATAACTTTAACTTTAACATAACTTTCACATTGTTTTTTCGTGGATGTTGTATACGATATTCCTATGATGATTGCGTCACACTTCTGATCCACAAAAATATGATAATGTCTAATTATTATCACGTCAGGGTTACCGATTATGTGGTACCGCGAGGAGGGAGGTTCGTGGGCGCTAGTCAGAGGTTACAAGGTTTAAGTTTTCTTTAATCAAACTAGTTTCTATCCAAATGTCGAATGAGCTTAATCTCTTTTTACCTTCCTTGCGCAACAACACCGACAACTAGTAGTTGTCGGCCCGAAATCTGCTGATTTATAGACTTTCCTGGAACAAATGTTTTCTAACACAAACGGTTTCCAACTTATTATATCTAAACAACGTTATTCACATCTTAACAACACCAATGATTGGACCTAGTGCATTCACCACACTATCATCCCGTGCCACCGACATTTGTTTGCGACATATATATTTGGCGTCTTCTTTTATTGCGTCCACCCACCGATTTCTTGGTCATTCTCGTGTTCTTTTAACCAACATCTGGCAGGTATGTTATATTACTCCAACAGACTCGGTATCACTATCAATTGATCAATTCCACCATCTCGATTTCGCTGATTTATTTTGTGGAGTACGGTGTGCCGTTCATTGCGGAATGATGATGCAGTTGTTTTAGGTATACCAAGTAGATTTATTATCACACATGTAGAAATAGTTGGCAATGGGAAGACGAAGGGAACAGCGATGTTGCGCGTGCGAAAGAAAGGGCAAGAGTATAAGTAAAACAGAGAAAGAGCGCTAGGGTCGAAGAGAAGTTATATACCTGCGCTTGGAATGCATGCAAAGATTGGAAACATATGTGTAGGTTTGAAAGATTTGCAGAGTTGAAATTGAGAGAATAGACAGTGGAAAAAACCTTGAGGAAATACAAAATCGAATACATGTTAATGGACCGCCACAATTTAATTAAAAGATGTTAAAGAACACAAGAAGACTTATGGTATCATCGTCGATGGCCCGCAATGCTCTACTATCACCTACCAACATGATGACAAGTGGTTCTGGGTGAACACGATTAAGAGTTTACAATCCTTGCAACCCTTACAATCCCACAACAAGAAAATGCAATAAGAATAATAATAAATATATACACATTCAAATAATATCACAAACCCAAATAGAGCACCCGAATAATCACTCTATGCACATATAACAATATCCACGAGTCACTCATACCGATCTCCTCCTCCACCTTACATTTACCAATGTGGTGATTGACACCAACCCTTTCCCTGTCTCTTCCAACCATACCTCTACTCGATTTCCTC
This sequence comes from Mimaenictus wilsoni, assembly GCA_027575185.1. Lineage (NCBI taxonomy): Eukaryota > Metazoa > Arthropoda > Insecta > Coleoptera > Staphylinidae > Mimaenictus > Mimaenictus wilsoni. The sequence goes on from JAODAC010035809.1 coordinate 8,339, forward strand.
CCCTGCCCTCCTTCATAGCCCATTCCTCCTCCATCTCGTCATATTCCCCTGCCAGGTGCTCCCAGGTATTCAAGCCCTTCCCACATAACACACACTCGGGCCCCCTTCATCCTTTACGCCCTCTCTCCTCCGACCCACATCTCGCCCTTGCCAGAGACACTCTCTCAATCCGGGACATGCTCTTGTCTCCGAAATACTATGATCTTTGCCCGATCACTTGAACCTTCTGAAATATTGGGGTATATGTGCTGCTGCTAACTCTCCTTGGTCTCTTCTGTTCTTTTACTTCCCTTCCTATTCTCCACACGAGTTCTTCCCTCTCCGTCCATATACCGCTATTTTAGTAACCTATTTCCTGAAAATATAGGTTTATCTACAAATTGGTTAATCACGAACATAGGTAATTGTCCAGAACCCGTTAACCTCATGGTCATATAACAATGGACAGAATATTTGAAAACAATGAAAAGAAAAACGATTGTTGTGAATGGCCATAATCTCAGAGCTATAGTGAAAATCTATCAGATATTAATCACAGTTTTATGAAGAAAATCCTACTGTACCAATTACTTGGTGTTTATTAGCACACAAAAGTCCGATGGAGTTTCTTCAAGTATTCCTCATTACTTTGTTTGCAACATTTGGTGAGTTTAACCCTTGGCAAAAGTTATGTTCCTAAATTAATTATAATATAAACCTGAATTGTCCAACAGATGTTAATGCCAATAGGAGGTCCAATATAGGACGAAAAATTGCCGGAGGCCAGAATGCTAAAGATGGTGCCTTCCCATACCAAGTTTCCCTGCGACAATCCAACGAACACTTCTGTGGTGGTTCAATTTTGAACAATCGTTGGATTTTAACTGCTGCTCATTGCACTTATGAGTACTATTTCTATACTGGCAAAGAGACAATTCTTATATACAACCTTTTTCGTAGACGAAGTCTGTCTGGTGTTACTGTCGTCGCGGGTACCACCTCTCTAAAGCATGGTGGTTCGGTGTACAATGTGGAACGTTTCATTACACATGAGCATTACTCCAGTGCTAAGAGCTATTTGAATGATATCGCACTGGTTCGCGTCAACAACAACATTGCATTCAATAATCGCGTGCAGCCTATTGAACTGTACAAAAAGAATATACCCGATGGTACTGAATTGACACTCACTGGATGGGGTACATCTTCGGTATAAGAATATTACTTTTCATGATATTTATGAGTACATTCCACACATAAAACAATAGATCATTTTCAGAAGTTCTTGGGAAATCTGGATAAAGTTTGGGATTGTTAACATTCATAACAGGCCACCTTCTAATCTTATACGCGTCTGGCATTGTATGCCATAACATTTAAAATGCATTTAATATAGTAAATGACCATAGTAGTCAATAATTATAAAACCCAATAATTACGAAAGAAGTTCTTCTAATTGCAAGTAATATTTTATAGTTTGGTGGAGCATTATCAAACGAGCTGAAAACCGTCAAGTTAAAACAAATTGGTATCACTGATTGTGCTGCCCGAAATAAAAACCTAACAATTTACGCTAGCTCTTTGTGCACAATGAGCAACACTGGTCACTTCTGCCAGGTAAGTTAATAAATCAAATTAGAAATAAATTAAACAATTAGAAATTTATTTAGGGTGATTCTGGTGGCCCATTGGTTTATCATAATCAACAAATTGGTGTGGTTTCCTGGAATAGGTCATGCGCACAAGGCTATCCCGATGTCTACATTCGGGTTTTATCTTATTTGAATTGGATTAAATCGAACATGTATTAAACCATATATGAAAGACAGTTACGATTGAATATTTGCCAGTTTCTTAGAAATATATTTTTCGGCAAATTGTTACGAACATGTTTAATTGTCCATACCCGTTTATCACATGGTCACATAACAATAGGTCTGCATTTCAGAAACAATGAAATACACTAGTGATAAGAATGCTTCCAATCTAACAAGTTGACTAACAACTTCCAGTTGTAAGGTAAATTGTTCGCAGTTTTGTCAAGACACATTGTTTTACTTTTCACTCACTTCGATACAAACTCTCGAATGAAAACACTTTATAATTTAATTTACCTAAATAGTTAGGGCACTGTGACCATTCGAATTTGTGAAATTTTCAACAATTTCAGAATTAAGACAGGGAAAACTCATTTTCTCTTTAAACTAATGAAGAAAATTCAATTTTCTGAAAGTGTGTTGATACAGAAAGAGTTCTTGCATCGATTAATAGAATCGTTAATTTTATCGCCCTTACTATTAGGTTGCGGTGGCCCTCCAAAGATGATACATTTTTGAAAATTTCAAAAATTAACTCTGGTAAAACTAATTTTCCGCTTATACCAATTAAGATAATTCCGATTTTACACGTGATGTTGATAGAAAAAGAGTATTTTCGTCAAATAATGCCATCGCTAACTCTATCACTCATGTAGTAACGGCGGTACGGTTATTTAAAGTTGTCAAATTTTTGAATATTTCAAAAGCATGCATGTTCTGGAAAAACTCATTTTGTGTAATAACTAATTATCATAATAAAATGTATCTACTGACACCACTAGAAGCAGACCTTTTAGATCGAATATTAGTAGCGCAAAGTCTCTATCAATTATAGTTAGGATACTGTAGCCTTTCAAAATGCACTAATTCTCGAAAATTTCCAAAAACGTATAGCCCTTCAAAGTTGACTAATTTTAGTTGACTAATTTTTATTTAATGTTGTTGATTTTTATCGACAAAAAAGTCTTCGACTACTTCTAAAATAAAAGTACTCCGCTTAGAAGCTCTACGAATATTTCATTACAAAAAATCGTTTCCCAATGTGAAGAAATGCGAACGTCATTGGAAAACTCCATTTGTAAACAAGAGGGGATGCCTGACATTTTCATGAAGATGAAACGAATTGGAACGAATGAAACTTTAGTCCATTTCTAGGTTATATTTCTAAGTTAATTGCAAAGATGACATCTGTTTCAATATTTTGTTGTTTTCGCAACTGTTCGGACGGATTAAATCCTTATCGTTTCACGTCCAAGGCACAGAATGCCCCCAAGGAGAACCCGATACAATTGGACACAGCATTCATGGGTATATTTCTTTTATTTACATGAACTTAACGACTGTTTGCCTTTGTCAATTTCGGTCTAGATTAATTCTAATTGCATATTATGTACAGGATATGAAGTGGTTATCGTTAAATCCGGCCAGCGACTATGCGGAGCTGGTGCAGCCCTTGGTAATGCCCCTCTTGTACAATCGAAAGCTTACTTTGAAGTGAAGATCCAGCAGGGTGGTTCGTGGTCAATTGGCTTAGCCACCAGACAGACTGATTTAAGTTTAACACAAGGTATTTGTATAGTATTTCTATTCTCCAAATATTCTATTTCAATCTCTAAATTACTGTAATTTATTATACTTGGACTTCAGGTGGAATGGATGAACATTCCTGGGCTTTATGTAGTGATAACATAATTAGGCATAATAAGCAAGATATTTATAAGATAGGCACACCGACAAACATAATCTCAAATGGCACCAATACCACACCTCTTGCCCCGCAGGAAGGAGACATTATTGGCATATCTTATGATCATATACAACTGAAGTTTTTCTTGAATGGGAATGAGTTGGAATATCCAGTGACAAATGTTAAAGGCACTATTTATCCTGCTTTATATGGTAAGATATTTGTAGCATAAAGTAAATTAACATGGGATTTCTGATCTTTCGGTAAATATTCGCTAAAATGTAGAGAGAACAACGTATTTCGACATGTTAAATCGACTTATTTTCTTGAAAAAAAATGCGAATAAGGACAACGAGGAATGCATAGTTACAACAGTTTAGGAATTATCACGTGATTTCTGCATTTTTGACAAATTTTCGCTAAAATATGAGAAAATCGTGTTTACATGTTCTGAATAGGCTTATTTTCGTGAAAAATGCAGTTAGGACTTTAAGACATCGATAGATGCAACAGTTCAGAAAATAGCATGCGGTTACCGTACTTTTTGTATGTATTTGCCAAAATATATGAGAAAATCATGTTTAGAGGTGCTTAAACGACTTATTTTCATGGAAACATGCGTTTAAGCACATCGATGAATCCATAGTTGCAGAGGTTTAGGAATTACCACGTCATTTCTGAATTGTTGGAATATGTTCGCTAGAATATATGAAAAAATCGTGTTTACATGTTCTGAATCGATTTATTTTTGTGAAAAATGCAGTTAAGTACTTCAAGAGATCGATAGCTGAAACGGTTCAGAAAATAGCATGCGATTACCGTACTGCATGTATTTGCCGAAATATAAGTGAAAATCATGTTTAGATATGCTTAAACGATTTAATTTCGGGGAAACATACGTTTAAGCACATCGAGGAATCCATAGTTGCAGCGGTTTAGGAAGTACCACGTGATTTCTGAATTTTTGGCAAACGTTCGTTAAAATATGAGAAAATCGTGTTTACATGTTTTGAATCGACTTATTTTCTTGAAAATACTGTTAAGTACTTCAAGAGATTGACAGCTGCAACGGTTCGGGAATTAACACGTAATTTCTGAACTTTTAGCAAATATTCGCTGAAATATATGAGAAAAACGTTTTTAGATGTGCTCAAACGACTTATTTTCTTGACAAAAAAAATCGTTTAAGCACATCGAGAGATCAATCTGTTTAGCTAAACAGACCTATTTTCGTGAAAATAAATCATTGCCTAGAATAATTTCTAATCGATATTCATTTTTAGTTGATGATGGAGCGATTTTGGACATAATCCTTGAAAACTTCAACTTCTCACCACCGTCAGGTTTCGACAAAATCATGTTGGAACAATCTCTACTTTAAGCGCTTTCAATTTAAGTTAATTTTACCAAAAATCGACATCTACAAATAAGTTAATCTCTTTTTAATCTATCTCCACCTATTTAATTAGTTTTTACTTCTTGTAACCATTGACATACCATTTATGTATTAAGTAAAACCTACACACACATTTAATCCCTCCTCACATTACGATATAAAACACTGTCAAAAGACTTCTGCAAACGATATATATGAATATCAAAAACGTGCTCTTACTCTCACTTAACTATTCTTGATAATAATATTAATGATTGGAGTAAACAACTTGGTCAACATTCTATGTGTTTATATTAAGATTGTAGTACGGTTTTCATAAGTGGTTCGTTACACTATTTCACTAATTGTTTTTTTTGCGTTTCCAATCATTCAAAAGATTGCGATGTTTTCATTTGGAAAGTTTACGTAACTGTAAATACATAGTAGTGAGATCATATTTATTATAAATTGATAGTTAACCAGTCAAATGCTGATAAGATGTGTATATTTTTGTATTCGTTAACTTAACATTCTATTCGGCTATCAGTTTTCGGGCGAGTAATGTCTGGAAAGCAAATGCTTGTGTTAAAATTAATATTATATAAATAATTACTGAATAAATGTCCATATAATATGATTATTTCTGTTTTGGTTAGATTTTGGGTTAAAAATGTGGATGTGTTAAAACATCAGCTTATGGAGGAATTGTAGCAAGAGACGTTACATGAAGTGGCTGAGGTTAATAGTATTTTGTACAAAGAGCAAATACGGCTCTATATTGTTCACGAGTTGTTGGACGATCCTAGGACGAGATGCTACAAATAAATGACAGCAACTTTTTAGTTTGCACGATCTACTGGAAACAATTTCTCGCGGTTGACCAAAATTTATAGCTTTCCACATGTTAAAACAATGTTGGTTGAAATTTGCCAAGAATCATCTAGGGGGAAAATGCGATATGAGAGAGAGGAAAGGCGGCGTATCGCATTACGTTACGAAGCAGTTTACCCTCCAACAAGAAGTTATCGCTTCAAAAGTCTCTTTAATGACAGGACTGACTCAGCATTTCTGTTGCAATACTGTCAAAAGCTATTTTACGCGACCATTTGCCAATCCCCCCAACATAAAACTGAGTGAAGACTGAAAAATCTACCTAAAATCATGACGCGATCGACAGGTAGTTGTAGATCATCCAGTTCTATGATAAGGCAAAAAAGGAAACACACTTGTATCATCATCAAAACTTTAATTTCAAATAATTATAAATACATAACATAAATCAATGTATCTGAATTTCACCTAGCAACAAATCAGAACTCCATCCTCGGTTGTTCCACCTCCACATCTCTGCACTTTGCGTTCTGCAACTCTCTCCGAATCTCAGCAGTTATCGTCGGATGATTTTGTTTCTTCAACAAATTCAACAAAGCATCACGTTGCTCACTACTAATATCCGCCTTGTATCTCTGTACAAACGTAAGGAAGGCTTGATGCCACAAGACTGGCAATTCCCTTGGATCTCTCTCAAATCGCAGGAAATGAAAGACTACAGCATCAACCACTCTGTACGGCAGTGCGTACTTCTTATCAAAGAATATCCGCAAGAAAATTGAATTCGCTCCAGTATAATCCATCTCAGCGATCTTCAAAATCGCCGCTGACGAGTGCAAAATAGGAATCGAATTCCTCGCAATCACTGAACCGATAATAATCGCCTCTCGTAACGTACAATTGCCACTTTCAAGCAAAGGTAGGAGAAATCCTTTCATAAAACCACCAGATTTGAATAGAGCTTTCCTCAATGCCTGATAAAGATGAAAATTCATTCGTTTGTATTCAGCTAAATCGTCACGAATACGAGGCAGTAAAACCAGGTTATAAAACCGTTGTGCCATCTTATCTTTCAAATTCGACGCGAAAATACGCGTGGCTTGATACATGGCAGCAGCTGACCATGAAGGTGGATCAGTTATGTATAAAATCTGCTCCCAATTTCGCAAGTTTGGAATAATTTTGAAAGCTTTTGGTAGTTTCCCGCTACGGTAACGTCGCAGAACATCCCGTACGCCTTCATACATCTGCACAATACGAGGATCTAAGTCTTGCATCTGCAAAGTACCAGCATCGCTGAAATGTGTATCGATTTCTGTCTGTTTTTCAGTGATTTTCTCCATGATAATATCGGCAAGTGTCCGCCTAGGGCCTGGATTTGCGCTCATGAACATTTCCATAGCCTTCTCATCTTCCTCCTTGATCTCAATATTTTCGAAATAGGTGTCTGGTTCGAGTGTGTCTTCCTCGTCATCTTCTTTATCCGAATCTTGGTCAGAATCATCAAATTTCACAAACGTTTTCTTACTTGGTGACGGCGTCTGGTCATCTTCCATCTCACGTTGTTGTTGACGAGCAGCAGAGAGGATTTTCCTCGAAAGATTTGCGTCAACATACTGGAAAATTGAAAAAAATAGACTCGATTTTCTAGATTTGCTTTAGAACTGATCGAACCTCTTCATGCTCGTCTTTTTTGTTGCGTATTTTATTCCTATTCTTTGATTTGACGATTTGGGTATCCTCAATGTCTTCCTCTAGTGTTTTCTTCGACATACCCACTTGAGAGGGTTTCACTTTCTTTACTTTTCCCATGATTTTTCTTTTTCTGTTTACCTGTAAAGCTTAGAAAACACAGGTTTTGGCATTCCTAGAAAACACATGCGTTTGAAACATATAGGTTAAGAGTATAAAGAGTTGCAGCTTATTTATTGTATATTTGACATGAAGGAACTAATTTGAATTGCAACCCGCTCCTTGTAGAGATGTTCTAACAAATATGTAGACTAAATTGATAACTTTTAGATGTGTGAACACAAGAACAAATTATTTAAATCTAAATAAACCGTCAATACCATGGTAGATGCCTAATTTAAAACAAAAATATGAATACGTTTTATTGGGTCATTTTAATTCCAATTTTATACACGGCATGTATCATTTCATCCAAGCAGCGTAAGTATTTGAATTGTTGAAATGCAAGGCATATATGTTAATACTTATGCAAATATTAATTAACAGATCTACCATTTAAGTGTTTCAATTGTACGCATTTGCAAAGCAACTTGGAATGGATTAAAAATTGCCCACAAGTGTTGTGTCCACTCAATCATTGCATATCGCTTTGGTACCGTATAAAGGAACACCGCGACCATGAATATGAGAAAGACTATAAACCCAAGGCATATGTACAACGTATTTGTGGGATGCCTGAAGGTTGTGCTATATTGTCGAAACTTCCTAGGACTTCGTATTTAACTTGTCGGGAATGTCAAGTTAGGCTATGTAATGACAAATCAAGGAACGTTCCTGAAATTCGTGCAATTATACTCTTGGTTGTTGTATCATTTACATATGTATTAATATAATAATAAAATGTGACCACAGGTCACATTTGATATTTATGTCCCTTCTTTTTCGAAGAAGATGAGATCAATTGGACTTGAAAATCAAATCGACGCAAATGCCAACACAATTTTATTTCAAAATTGGTATTTCAATTTTGGAGATTGTAGAGATCTGTTTATGTAAATGCTATTAGTAGAAAAAATATAAGATGGAGAAGCAAATGTTATATCAGTGAGCTTGAAACAAATTTGTTTAGTTCAACTCAATTTGTTAGATGGCGCTAGTAAATAATCGGTGTTTCCGAGCAGCGACGAGTTTTGAAATGATAATAAACACAATTGTTTCATTTATTCCTCGTAATAACATAACCTTTTTGCTTTTGATATCTTGTTAATACTTGATTTAAAATTGACTCTATCTTTAAAGAAAGAAGTCTACGTGCTACATGTTGATTAAGTCGGTCTGTTTCTTTCCCGATATGTCTCTGCATCTGCATGGCTGCATATAATTCATTCTTCCAAACGACTGAAACTTTGAAGCTGGACATCCAGTCAAAAATAAAATGTATGGTAAGCAGCATATTTTCAAAAGATTTTAATACCCTTTGTTGAAGGAACGTTCATGGCATGGACGAAAAGATTTACATTTGGTGATAATAATATGTAATATGTTCTAAAATAAAACAGTGTATTTCAAAAATTGTCTTTAAATTTAATAACAATTTAAAATCAATGAAATCAAATAGCAAAAAGTGGCGCCACTCCGAATTTGCTGTTTGGGTTGAACTAAAATATGTTGCAAATTTTCGGCAGCACTTGTTTTACTATACATATGTATTATCTATAGCTATTAGCGAACGAAAATATTTGTCGGTTATGGTGTTTACCTGGTTGCCTGAGTTTAATGTAATGAACTGATGTTTCCTTTTCAACTACAAGCAAACATAACTGTTGTAAAACCATCCAACAAAGCAATTACAATAACTATGACCACAGAAACGGAATTTCCTCACAATCAGTGTAAAACCACAATGGAACAACCAGAAGAATCATGTTTATTCTGCAGAGTTCTGCTAAGTCCGGAAATAAAGATCGACATACAATACAGTACAACAGAACAGGGTTGTATAAATGTGGAAGAGTTTATCAAAGATTCTGTACTTGGAGTGCACACAAAAGTTTCACTGGAGGGCCAATTTCTCTGCGATTTATGCTTTCAGTCGTTGAATACTCTTGAGGATTACCTGCTGAAAAGCAAAGAGCTGCAGCAAAAACTACTATCAACCTACATGCAAGGCAGGAACGAGGCAAAACAAGATGATATACACGTTAAAGATGAACCTAAAGAGAATGCAATCGACGCAAGTGATATTATAACAGAATCAGTGTCTGATGATAATGATGAACCAATGGATGATGATGAGGATGATGATTATGAGTGTGAATCAAAAGCAAAACCGAAGACTAGACCGAAAAGAAAGGCAGGTGTTGGTGTAAAACGGCAAACCGGCAAAAGAAGAGGTAAATCGAAACAATTACCAGATGTAGATGAAAATCCTCTTACTAACGATGCTGCCAAGCCTCAAGAAAAACAACAAAAGGAACAGAAACATTGCTGTGAGATTTGTGGCAAAGTCACAAATAAAGGTAATGCTGCCAAGCACATGAATATCCATACGAAGAAACAGCTGTTTATCTGTGAATATTGCAATAAAAATTTCACACAGAAGGTCGATTTGCGACGGCATCTTAATATTCACATGGGTAAGTTTTGTCACAAGTTATTATTCGACCGCCACATGGTGCAGTCGGATTAGGGTTCTCTTAATTTGCCTTAACTTTGAAAATATATATTTTAGGCATATTCCCATATGTTTGTGAGTTTTGTGGAAAGAAATTCGCCCAACATACATCGTACGACATTCATAAAAAGAACCATTTGGGAAAACGAGACTTCAAATGCATTATATGCGACAAAGGATTACTTTCGAAGTCACATCTTGTGCGTCACATGAAGACGCATACAAGTGAGAAAAATTACAGTTGTGATATATGTGGGAAAACGTTCGCCGAGAAATATAATCGTACGTCCCACATGAAGAAAGTGCATATGAAAGAACCTGCGAAAGCAAATCATCGCGTCGAGTGCAATGCCATCGTGAAAACTGATTAGTGAATAATTTTTCAAGGTATTATGAAAAGAAAAAAATGCGACTATACAGAGAAAATAATGGTCAGTTACCCATATTTTGTAATTGCTTTGCGTATTTTCATACTGTATTATACGATATATATTTAAATAGATAAGTTATTTGTTATAAATTTTGAGTTAATAATGGAAAACGCAATATCTGAAATGGAAAATGATCCAATATTTGAATCTTTTATAAATAAAATGTTTATAAATTTATGAATGGTTTGATTGATAAGTATCTTAAATTGGTATTTAACCCAATAATTAGTTACTAATTTAGGTCTTGTAGTGGTAAATATTTTAGGTTATGTAAAGCCACTATTTGTAGGATTTTTAAAAGTTCGGACATTGATGCCCAAATAGCGTTGATGTGAACGTCTCATAATTTGTTGTACATCGCCGAAAAGTTTTATAAGAAATTTTTGAAGTTGAAGATATTGATTATTATGAAGATATGTTAAATGTCAATAACGGTGCGGTTAAGCTTTACTTTCCACCTAACTTTGCTCAATAATCATGGTGTTAAGTGATTTTAAATTCAAAAGCATGATTCATCGTTAAGATCATGTAAAGATAGTAATAAGAAAGTTTCGCAAATGATAAATTCCAAATTTAGTATTATACTTACTCATAAGTGTCTCATGTTTGTTAAGAAAATCGGATTTAACCTCAATATTTAGAGGCTAGAATCTAGTACATGAAGACGCCTATTTTTCTTCAAATTTAAGAGGCCTTTTCTGTATCAATTCCAAGTAATCACAATACTCAAATGTAAATGATGGCACAAGTTGTGTTTTTTCGTAATGCCATCATGGATAATAGATAATATCAATATATGTAAAGGGTTTAAGTTTGGAGATTGAAGCTTAGGTGGCACTGATGTGAATTTCCCAAGCAATTGAAAATTAGGTAAGTAACGCTCTTCGAGTTTAATAGCTCCTTTCTACATTAATCCCAAGTAGTCACAACGCCCATGTTCGTTTGGTACGAATTTTGATTTTTCGTAGTACTAACAACACAGATAATATCAATATTTCTTGGAAGTATTTAAGATTGAACATTGAAACCAAGGTGGCATAGTCAAAGTTTACCTTTGACAAACCAGGAATATTATAGAAAAAAACAAGAAAGGTATGCGGTCAATCTAATGTTTTCGAAGTCCTAATCTTAACGTAAATTCAATCCAATCCAAATTTCAAGATTTAGTAATATAATTACTCATAAAATGTATACATCATATATATATATAATCATTAAGATAAACGTAAATAAAATGGTATCAAGTCTTATAGATTTGCGTATGCTCAATTCAAAAAAGAGAGAAAATAATCAAACGAACTAAGGAAAACTATCAGTTTGGAAATTGCTTTGTTTTGCATCAATTTAACAATATTACGAGATGCGTTCGGAAACAAAAACAAACGCTAGAAATAGAACTAATCACACACGACCAACATTAACAAAACGTATTGCTCTAGCTTTTATTCAGCCAGAAGATGGCCTTCAACAAGAAGTACGCAATGCCGAAACCGTACAGAATCTTCTCCTTCTGCAAACGACCCAGCTGCTCCAATTCCAGCGCCATCACACGCCGATTTAACTTCGCCATTTGCCGTCGCAAGTGAAGGACTTCTTCGGACGCTGTCAGACCTTCACCACCTGAAATAATTTAAGATTTACAAATGCAAAGAATGTAAGAATTAGACAGTTTAAACAACAACAAAAATTCTCTTAATATAGTTAATGGAGTCTTCTGTCGGTTGTTGATAAAAGTTAGAAACGTTAAGTCATTTGATACTTTAAAAGTTTCACTTTTTTATTGTATTGGAAGCAATCTACATAAAAAGAGCCATAAAGGACAATGCTGAAAATGTTCTTAGCGATCAATTAGATTTACTTATCAACATCCCCCCCCCTAAGGCGAACTTTGATACCTGCGTCTGTATAAATAACACTTTGTAACTTTTTAATATTTAGTACCTGATGATGCCGCATAGGTGAAATACGTATTGTACGAAATTTAAATAAACAAGTAAAACATCTGAAGTATTAAGTGACTTAACGTTTCTAACTATTAAAAATTCTCTTACCGCCGCCCAAAGGAGGTGTTGAGTCACGCACACTCAGGTTCAAATCGGAATCGTTCAAACAGTACTTGCTTGGTTTCATGACGGCGACGTGCTTCCGCTCAGGGATTTCGGGCTCTGGCTGATCCTTGGATATCGGGAATGGATACTTATCGAGGGTGAGCGTACGCGGCGGTGTTGCAACACGAATGTCTCCTGGGAACGGCTCGCCGTTGTTCATCAGCGAGTGATCGAAGGCGATTTCGCGCGGCGGCGCCCGTGTGCCTACGTGCTGATCCTGACCGGCGACGAGGATGCGCTCCGGCACCTGCATGCTGATGTTGTCGTTCCAATGGTGGCTGTTGCCGTTGGTCATGTCCGAGTTGAAGCTGATTTTCGACGGCACTTTCATCTTCTGACTGATGTCGACTTTGAAGTTGGCATCCGTTATGAACGCGTCTTCCAGCTCGTTGTAGTGCAGTGGGCTTGTGTTTGCGGACATTGTTCGGTGTTCTGCGCGGAAACAAAAGTCGCATTTATAGTTTTACGTTTATACGAACGTAACTACTACATGATACGTTTAGAAAGTGAACAAAAACTAATCTTACTTATAATGCCCACCGTCGTGTAAATCTATTTCGATTTCGAAGAGAACTGGTTCAATTTCTTGTAGAGAATTTTACTCCTCGCTCATTTCGAGGGTTTTTGACGGGAGTCAATGGAACATCTGCTTGTATTCTGGCGGATTTTTGGCAACCAACCATACATGACCCAATTTAATTCAACTCCTTTTAGAGGAAAATTTATTTTCTTTATTGCTAAAGAAAGAAAATATGATTCCAATTTTAAACATGTTAATGTAACAATATTAAATTTATAATAAATAAATGATAAACCTTAATTTTATTTTGAAATTTGACATAAAACTGTCAGATTTCATTTTTACAAAAACTGTCACATGTCATTTTGACATTAATTGTCAAATGTCATCGCTAAATTTTCGGAAAAATATTTAATCTGATATAGATGACATATTCATGGATCGAATGGATCGAAGAGTACGGCGTATAGTACATGTATAGAAATAATTTTTCTTAACGCCATTTTTCGCTGTCTTAAGCCAAACTTTGATTTGACTGTTTCATCCTTTTTCATTTCTTGTCAAGGTTATTAGAGGACCATGTATTCAAACATCACATACGTCAGTAATCTCAATAATAAAAAGGAAAATTATAAAACAGAAAGAAGCGATAACAAGCTTAATAGGTCGTGTATAAGCTATCAAATATTTTCACATTTACCCATTTAAATTAACGACTTCTTTATTTTAATTTCAAAATTATAAGGTTTGCTGTCAATTTTCATTTCGTCCTGAATTTTACTGATATTTTAAAATTTAATTATTTACTCTGGCACTCTTAAAGATATAATTAATATTTATTCAAAATTAATCTAAAACTTTATGGTTGATTTTAAATGTAAAATTCCACAGTTCTTTGAATTTCAATGCAAAGTCAAAAGGTTATTCAAACGCTGTCAAATGTCATTTCTCCGCTGCGTATTACCTGGTGCACCTTAGAATACGACTTTCTAAATTGAATATTTATATTTTAAATGCAAATTCACCTAGTTAATTTCAAAAAAATCATCATTGTTTATATCCATCCACAGGCATTCACCCAAGAATGTGTTAGTACGACCAATATTCGAACGCTAGAGAATATGCGTCAAATTGAACAAAATTAGTGTGAATGTGAACAATCAACTTCTCAACTTTCTGAATTCAAACATCTCCAAAAAATGGTAAGTCCTTTATGATTCCTCTACAATTTTCCGCATTAATGAAAATCCGTCTATGCCTTTTATTCTAGCATAAGTTAAAGTCGTCGCAACGTGATAAAGTAAAGAAATTCGTCTCATTCACGCAAACGGGCGAGAGCACCGCAATTTACTGTCTAGCTGCGAATGATTGGAAATTAGATCTAGCCAGTGATAACTATTTTCAAAATCCGGAAGCGTATTATCGCGAGCCGAAATGCGTTGATAAGAAGAAGCTGGAGGCGTTGTACAATCACTATAGGGATGCAAATGATCGTGAGAAGATTACGGCAGATGGTGTGATGCAGCTGCTGGACGATCTCAGCCTGCCGCCGGAGAGTAAACGTGTTCTCATTATTGCATGGCGATTTAAGGCAGCCACTCAGTGTGAGTTCACAAAGAAGGAGTTTACAGATGGCATGATTTCGCTCGATTGTGATGATGTTGACAAGTTAGGGACGAAGCTAGCGCAGATTGAGGACGAGTTGGAGAATTCGCCGGCGTTGTTTAGAGATTTTTACCATTTTACCTTTAACTATGCAAAGAACTCGACGCAGAAAGGTCTCGACTTGGATGTTGCGATATTTTATTGGAACATTATACTCAAAAGTCGATTTCGCTTTTTGGAATTATGGTGTACTTTTGTACAGGTAAGTTTTTTTTTTCAGTTTTAAAGCACAGTAAAAGCTCTTTTTTAAATTATATGGGATTATTAACAAAAAAATTTTCTCTTCCTTGGCAGTTTTTAAAAGCTCCTTCAATTCAGAATGATACGCAGCAGTCGCACTAGCAATTTCTCTCTTATAAATAATACTTCATTCTATGGACGTATCAATATTCATAAAGAAATCTCAATGTTCCTTTTCCCTTTTTAAAACTTTCACTAACAAGGAGAGTGTGAGGAGGAGATTGTCCTACACGAAACTGAATGAAAATATTTGTACGTGAAGTGCCATATAGAAATAATTTGTATTAACAGGATTTATCTCATTTTTGAGCCGTTTGCTAAAAAAGAGAAATCAAAATTCAGTTTTTGAGCAAACGGTGTCACCCCCTCAGATTCGCTTGATAATTGGTAAGGATAAAGCGAGAAACCAATGATACTCCAGCGAAACAACGCAACTCTCATGCATTTTTTCTCGTTTTTATTGCATACAAATAATACAAACTGAATTAACTCTATTTGTTAGGAACACCATCAGAAGTCAATACCACGTGATACATGGAACCTCCTGTTGGATTTCGCCGGCCAGATTTCGGACGATTTAAGCAATCACGACGAGGAGGGTGCATGGCCGGTGCTCATTGACGAGTTCGTCATTTGGGCGCAAGCACACCTCAACTCCGTGTCCTCAACGACGAACACGAAATACCCGGATGAAGGCGGGGGCGTTGCCCACGACTAACATGTTGTTGATTTTATTTGATTAGTATAGTCCTAATTGAATTTGTTCTCTTTGAGACGCGTCTCTTTTCTTTCGAATCGCCCTACCAGCGATCGATGATTTAGCAATATTGACAAATTTAGGTGTACGTGCGTTCGTTCATAATTCATCGAATCATGAATGTAACGTGAATGTTGTGTAAATATTTTCATGTGCAGGATAGCATGCAACGTATATACGCGCGGAGGAAATGCTAGCAAATTGTTGACATTTGGAAAGAATGATTTTCACATTGAAAATGGGCACCAAATGTATTATATTGTGCAAATTATGAGGTTTCGACGACATTATGGATTGTTTTATTAAATGTGGTTTGTTTATTATTATATTAATTCCTAGATTTAAAGCGCAATTTTATGGAAAATTGTATGGATGACAAATTTATTAAATTCGAATTGAGATATTGCATAAATAAACACATTGCTTTTTACAAATTGTTTAAATTTTTACATTTCTTAGCAACGAGAGTTCCTAGGCAGCGCCCATATGAAAACACGTCCATGGGTTTTATTATTGAAAGCGTAAACCATACTTTTGCGACACTTCTGGGGTATGAATTGATGCAACAGCCATTAGCAACGGCACGTCGTTCACTTCCAATTTCAACGTCGATGCTAATAGATCAATGTTGCAGTAGTCGGTATCAAGGAGCATTTGAGCGACTGCCTTTGACTGTATGCAAAACTCGGACAGTTTCTGCTCTATATGCATCAAGCACTGCAACTGTTTCAAATTAAAGATACAAATGCACGTGAATACGGAACGGGCAAATCATACGTATTCCGGTGGGGTGTGCAGTTTCCACATACGCAGTAACGTCTCCAACATATTTGCAACCAAATGTGACATGCCAATTGGGATACCATTGACCGACTTGTCAATCACGTAAGTGTGGCTTGAAATCAAACTCACTGTCCTAAAATATATACAGATATGAATGCCACGTAAGATGTCTGGTCGCAATTTTTACAACACATAACTTTACACGATTTATACTAAGAAATACCATGCAATTTTTAACAACAATTAACAACAAGATACTTTTACGGAACTTACCATGAATTAATATTACCAATAACAGCAATCGACTCTTCGGCTGGTCCACCCAAAAAGGGAAATTTTGCTGACAAGCTTAAATCTCTCTTGAACATCTCATGATCTGTGTGTGCTGATATCAGTCCTTGTAAAGCCATATTTGGTATGTAATTTTCACTACATGATCGAATGAGTGTCGTGGTGTACCGAAGGGGACGCATAATAAAGAAGGCGTTAGTACATCTAAAATTCACATCAATTATAAACATAATAAGGAATGACTGCGATGCTATCTTACGGAAGCATTGGTAATTCCATTATCACTAACGGCGAAATGTGATTTGCAGGCATGATACATGCGTTTGGTACGCAACGCCGTACAAAATCATTCGTTTTTGCCTCCAGGGCAAGGGTTACCTTTGCCGTGGCAGTGTGCTTGCTTGGCGTTGGAATTATCAAATCACTGATGTATTCCAATTCAGTTGCATTTGATGGTGTCTGCAAAGGTTCATCATCATCTGTGTCATCAACTTCGCTAAATTTGGAAAAATTGAAACTATTACATTCATCTGGATTGCCGGAGAAATGTTCCTTATGCAAGTGCATCTCAATATTTTTACTCTTCATATAATTCTCAAAAATCTGCGGATACTGTTGAAAATTAAATTTGACGCCTGAATATCTATATTTGGTTGTTTTAGTATTCAAATTTTCATTAGTTGACGACATTTTCGTGCAAGATGGCCCTTCACTTTGAGCCCTTCTGCTGTTCAAACCTTCCAACGTCAATTGTGTCGAAGATGGACTTGTTTGTAGAATGCTGGTGGTCCTTTCATTAAGCATAAAGTCGCAATCGTTGAAAAGCATCGTTTCCTTTTCACCTTCTTCTTGCACTACACTCTCTTTTAAATTCGCCAATGGTTCGTCGGCCCCAAGTACAAATACGACTTTTGCCATGTCACTGCGATTCAACTGACAAACGTTCCTTGTTAACTCATTATTCGATTCGTCGTCGAGTTTACTCAAATCCGTTACACATGTTCGCTTCTTCTTCGTCGCACTTAAACCCTGACTATGTTGATTATTGTTGTTATTATTACTATTAATTTGGAATGATTGCATATTTGCGACAAGATTGGAAAAGCCTTCATTAACTAATTGTGGTGTTGGAATGTTACTTGTCGAGGCATCTTGTAATTGGATAGGGTTTTCCATACGCGTTTGGCATCTAGTGTTTTCAATGTTTTTTGTGCATATATCATCACTGTATTCATAAGTGAGGTTCTCAATCTCGCTACACCGGATAAAATACGTTAGAACGTTGATGAATTTATTAATCATTTCTTCGTCACTCTGACCGATAATGATGGTGTGCGCGATTTTACTAGAGTTGCCAATGTAACCGAAGAGATCGCACAATTGCCGCACCATTAAATTGGCTGGTCGATTACATCTGACTTCTTCTTTTGGCAGTATTGTTGTTACCCATCCCAGATGATGTGTTAATACTCCTGTCATCAACGTGCTGAAAAAACTAGTAAAAAATATTGAGTAAAATTTACATTTTATTCTCACTTTCCAATTTAATAATGTACTTACAAGTTAGTATGTTTGACGTCATATTTTTCAACCAATTCACATAAATCTTTAAGGAATTTCTCAATGTAATCACATTTTCGGGTGTTTCGGTAAACGCTGAAGCTATTGCGCTTATCCATTTTGAATAATTTCTTCGTGAAGGATCGTAATCCACTTGGCTCACCCAAATTCGCCTCGAATAAATGCTTCGTATCACAATTAATACTGATTGGAACATCACAGTAGTTATTTAACCGTTGCCATAGGTGAATTCTATTTCCCACAATTGTCAACAAGTCCATAACCCAGCGAGCTACCAGTAACGATGCTTCATACATTGTTGAAACAAATCTCTGGTGATGAATGTAGGCGATTTCAACCTCTTGTCGCATTCGTTTTAGCAGACTTTCAATAATTGCTATGTGCTGCATGAGAAACTCGTGTAGATTTCTAAACAAAGAAATGCCATATTAATTCATCTTTTTTAAGGTCATAAAATGTGGGATACTGTACCTTTCCTGTTCTTTGCTAATTTCTAAAATAACTGCCAATCCCAATTTACTAGACCTACGATGGCGAAATACACGTCCATCTTCAAGGCACATCGTTGACGGCATGCATCTTTGAGTATCCTCATGAAATGCGTCCTCAGAAAATGATTGCGAGCATGGATAACAATCATCAATGGACATTGATGGGGGTCCACTGCTCAGGGAGCTCGTTGATAGGTCACCACCATAACCCGACGACGAAATGAGACTAGAATTAAGAGGTACATCGAGCGGTGCACTGAATTGCCGCCGGCGGCAGATAAAAAGCGTATCGCTGCCCATACTGATACGATCACTATTCGAATGATCTGTGCATCCTGAAGATTGCGAACTGTAGACACCACTGCTGCCGCCGCACGTATCATTTAGACGCATCGAATGGTCCACACTCTTGCTTGTTGCCGTTGATGAATGGTGCAATGTGTTTCGTACACGTGGACTGGGAAAGATCTACACAGATAACGATATACAGCATATATTGTTGGTATCATTTAAAATGCGCTAGCAAATTACCTGCGAAAGAACTAATCGTGGAGGTAGGTCTAATCTATGGATTTTGTGTAAAGTTCCACGAAAAGTCATAGATACCGATCCAAATACCATTTCAGCTAGTTGACTAATATCACTGTTGGGTTTCTCTAGCTAAGATAATAGAAAAGGTGAAGCAGTGAATTTTTAATTACAAAATTGAAGATAGAGCACATAATTGATTGATTCAAAACACTTACAATATAACCGAAACCCTTAGAAACTTCAATATATTCAGGTTTTCTCCTTGTACGCGTGCCATTATTGTCTTGCTCTCCTGTTTTACGTGAACGATTATTCTCTACATTTACTCTAGTCACCGATTTTGAATCAAACAACAACTTTCGACCACGAAAATCGCACTCGCGAAATACAGCCACTTGTATTTGATCCACAGCCAATGTAAATACATCTTGGCTAGAAAAGTAATAACAATTAATAAAAATAACGATGATCATCAGTTGAAAAATGCATTACACAATATAACTATATACTGCTGCAAATTTGTAAATTAAACGCACGCATACGCACATGCACGCACAAACGCTCGCGTACCAGAGTACTCGTCACATGAGTTTTATAAATCACGCAAATGCTATTTATAATCAACACGTGATTCCTTTTCGCACATACATACGAAATTATTCACATGAGCTTTTTCACACACAGACACATAATTGTATGAACCTATCCGTTAAATTCTAGTTTTTTAAGTGTATTTTTGATTGGGAACCTCACCATAATAATAAATTATGCTCCTGGTTGCACTTTTTCTGATTGCAGTCTGAATTTGAAGAATTTTTCGTGTTTCGCGTCGCCAACAGTTTACTTATAAATGCCATCACATTTTCCAAACGATTCGATTTGGCTGGACAAGAACGGAAAACAGTACAATAGTAGAACTTTACACGATTGTATCATTCGCGTAGCGTTCATCGATCTCCATTCCTTGAACCTATAAGAGCCAGTTGAATATGATGTTGATGATGATAGGATCGCGACGCACCGTACCGCACTCGTGACTTCCAACAGCAACCAACCAACTTGCTGACTAACCGACCGTTGATCAACAACTGCGCTTGCCAATCGGCAAAAACTATGCAGTGCTTTGCCGTCGCGTAGGTGTACGAATTGTTCCTACTTTGTTCAAATGCCGACTGTTTCTTACTGAAACGTGCAATCTTACAATTAGCGTAATCCAGACACATAACATTTGTAAGAATGTGATTAGTTAATAACTTAAATAAATAGGAATATTTCATACTTGTACATTAATAATTATTTCAATTTATTCGTTTGAATCAAAAATAGAAAGTTACATTAAACACACACACACACACATAAAAAACAAAATCGACAATTATCACTAAATAATTTATATTATGTCGAGACATTCTCGTAATGCGGTAATAAGATGTTCAGAGCCGTTCTGAGATTCTCATTAATTTTTGCAACATAATCACTCCCCAAATCGCACCGACAATACGGGCAGTTATACAGTTCGGAAGCAAACGAACGCTTCAAACATTGCTTACAAATATTATGCTTACACGGCGTTGTTACTGGCGAATTCACCAAATCTTGACAGCATATACAAATGAACATTTCTTGGACTTTCTCGTAAAATGCACGTTTGCCATCTTTGGCTGATTGCATACAATCCTTCCATAGTTTTTCATTGAGAGTATCTAAGGAAATGCACCGCGACATTTCATCGGGCAAAATATATTCGTCTATACGCCTTTTCTTGGAAGCAGTAAGCTTAGCAACTTCTCTTAAAACACGCTTTTTTGATACGTTTTTCTTCATCTTTAATGCCAGTACTTGTTGAAACCCATCCGGGTAAATAATATCGAATTCCTTTCCATTATCATGCCATGGAGCAGGTGCGTCATCATCGCGTCTCAATAAATATCGCCAGATGACAAATCCGGATATACCCTTCTCCGGATAGTACTTAACTACTTTATAGATACCATCATAGCGATTGCCTTCGTTTGGAGCGTATTTTGAATGTTTGCCAGCTTTGTAGTTTCGCACTACTCGTATCGGTTGGCCCCGTCGCCAATCTTTCGCCTCAGCTCCAATTTGATCATTAAACACTGCATCGCAATTCATCGCAAGCGCCTTATTCATTCGCGTCAACTTCTGATCGCAGCTTTGTTCACTTACACGTTTGTTGCCAGATAAGTCCCGTCCCCCTGAGCCGGTGTAATAAAATTCGTCGCCGTTGTCAATGTCATCTTCATAGCCTCCACTCAACACAATACTGTAAGCAAAGTGCTTTTCACTGCCGTGTATACCAGCAACCAATGGTCGATGAACACCAGCCTCGGACACTTGCTGCCTATATAGCCAACATGTACCAACTTCAATTCCAGGCAGAGGTCCCAAATGATCTTTTTTTGCAATAGTGCATTCTTTAGTTCTACCCATACAAGCAAATCCCTTACCCCAATCACGTGTTGAGGTGGAACTTGTCTTAGATAGTTTCAACGTTCTTCTATTTGGCTTTAACTTATCACCTGCTTTGACAATTTCACTATCGTCGACTTTACAAGCAGGACAATACCACTCATCAGCCTCTGGAAGTTCCAAAATTGGTGGATTCAAACAACCCATGTGGAAACTATCGTCACATTCGTCACACAATATCATGAGTTCGACATTATTTTTGCTGTGACAAATTTGACATCCACAATCTTTACATTTCTTAGCAATATCATCATTACAGTTAGTACAATTAAAAGGAATTTTCCTAGGTGGAATCGAAGAAAGATGCTGCTCGTCGTTTTTTGAAACATTTTCAACAGGTTTCTCAAGTCTATATATCTCATCAATTAAGTGAATTGTTATATTCTTCAGTAAAATTTTGCTTTTAAGAATAATTGTGCCTTTTATACTTCGTTGCAAAACAACAGATACTTGAAAATCATACCAATAACCTCTCTTTCTGGGAGCATCAATGTTATAATTAACTAGAACAGTCATGCCTGGCCTCAACTCGTTCAAATTGTAAATATGATAGGGCCGAGGTCTAACGCTATCGAAATCGCAATCAATCCTTACGGGATATCCAACGTTGCGTTGAAGACATTTAAATATTAGTTCCGGTTCCTGTGATGGTATATTCGCGTCAGTTTTGATCGAATTGTTAACAATAATTCGCTCAATGATTGCTTCAAACCACGCACCATGTATGTCCTGCATATCAATATGGTCGCCAATTTTATAGAACTTGCTCTCACCGTCAATGTGTTCCAACTGAGTTTCCACTTTCTTCCGTTGATCACTAGTTACATCGCCAGTTTCTGAATTGTTTGTTATCATTAGTTGTATTACATCGTTTAATTGGACGCCGTATTCGAAGAGAACATGTTCGTCGACTAGAAGTTTGCCTTTGTAGAATAAGCGTTGTCTCTGTGTGCCTACGTTCAGTTGTTTTGAAATCATCGAGTGAATTTCTTGAATTTTTGTCGTCCTCGATAATGTGAGAATGAGATCATCTTCGCCAGACTTTGCAGCGAGATTTCGTATTTTAATATACATCTTACTGATTGAGAGTGGTAACGATTAAAAAAAAGTACTTGTGTATTATCTACTACTGTGTATTATCGCCGTTAATTTTGAGGTTACTTTTTCAAAATCGGAATTTTCAAATCGACCGGTACCAAGTCGCGGCAAAATACGGAATTAACTCGTGAAATTCAAACTTTGTTCTTCAATATTTTCTAATCTTCATATTGCAGAATGCCTATTCTTACACGGATCGATTCCTCACTAAATATAGTTTGTTTTGATATATACATTTATGCCTAAATGTTGGATATTTATTGAGATATTTATCGTGTAAAAAAGTTTTTTTCTGAGAAATGTCGAGTTTTAGGTATTTCATTTCTTTTCATATTTCTCGTATTGCTAGGATTATAAATCTTACACCAATCGATTCAGCGTGAAAATATCTTTAAACTTCTAGTATAGTTTTTCATTCGATTACTTTGAAACGATATTATAACTCATGAAAGTTGAGTCTAATAATGTCGACGATTTCACTGTCAGAAAAATGACTTGAAATTATTACTCCTATAATTTCACTTTTATTTTTATTTACCTTCCTATATATATACACAAATCATATACCATTCGACTCAGAATGAAATTTGCCATAGTTTTCTGCAACAGTCTTTTGGATAACATGTTGAGAAATCATGTTATATATCATTGAAGTTCACTCTAATCACGTATTGCCGATCTCAAAAATGACTTGTCCTAAACATTCCCTTTTTATTTACATTTCCCTTATTTTTAGGGGTATAAATAATGCACTAATCGATTCAGCGTGAAATTTTCTTTAAACTCCTGAAAGAGTGTTTCATTTAATTATTTAAAACCGATATTAGAAGGCGTAAAAGTTGAGTCTAATAACGGTGACATTTTCATTGTCAGAAAAATGACTTCAATTGACTTCTTCTAAAGATCATACTTTTATTTCCATTTGTCACAATTCTATGTATACACATCATATATTAATCGATTCAAAATTAAATTTGCAACAGATTATTGAAAAAGCTATTCCGATTAATTGTCCAGAGTAAATGTTATTGATTGTTGACAGATTGTTTTGTACCGACACAAAACATTCACATATATGGTAAATTATTATTCTCTTAATTTACCCAACTTACAATTAGTTATTCAACATAGTACAACAACAGTTGTAACAACATACAACAGTTAATGTAACTGTTGTTGCCTATATTAAATTGACATTCTCTTTGGTAAATTGTATCGTTCTTATTGTCGTAAGCATGAGTATGTTCATGTAACTTTGTTTAAATTTCCTTCAATGGTGCAAAATACCCGAAAAATTCAATGTATAGAATGGACGTAATGTGATAACATGTAAGAATAACATAAATAAATCGTATTAATCGACAATAACAAAACGATTGACTTTGTTTTCTTAGGTCGGTAATATTCTATTAACAGTGTTCAATCAAACAAAAAGATAAAACTAATGTGAATGGAAAATATCATCTGGACAAATGATTATAGAATATTACTTAGGAGGGGGAAACGTTAGAATCAACGTGCGCAGCGCATAACATGAATAGAATTCAACTAACACTCATCAACTCCGATCCATTGTCAGCAACTCACCAGCGGTGAATAAGTGCGCCTAAAAGTCAGCTGTTTTTGTACCACACGCAGAAATTAAAACGCAACAAGCAACAGTTTGGCTCATATTACCAATTTGATTAGTCATTGCGAATAACGCAATGTATTCACTATATTGATTTGCAGAAAAGGTAAGCACAATGTTCAAACCACTTTAGTACTATCTACTCGTCTATCTACGCTTACTCTCGACTAATGTGTTTTTTTTTTGTTCCCATTACCATTGTGCCCAGACAGCGTAACAGCGTTGTAGCAGTAACAGGTTGATGTTGAATCTAGATTAGAGGGAAAATGTCTAAAATGTTGGAAGGCGGCGGTAATATCCAGGAGCCTACTGCAAGCACCTCCACGACAGATCAAAGCTATCGCCGTTTGGAGAATCAGGATGATGACCCAGTTTACGGATCAAGATGTGCTCATTCCTGCTGCCATCCGGCAGGCATGTGCCATCGATTTATCGCATTGTTCTTCATGTGTTTTCTGGGTTTTGGTGAGTTCCACAAACAATCGATTCGACATCGAATCTTGACATTTGTACTTTGAACTTACGAATACAACAAACAACAGGAAGTGTCGCCTGAATGCTGAGAATTGTGTATATTTTAGGTTCCTATTTTTGCTATGATAATCCAGCTGCTTTGATGGACTATTTCTCGAAAGATTTACATCTCTCTACAACGCAATTCACGCTGTTGTATTCATTATATTCATGGCCCAATGTTGTACTATGTTTCATCGGTGGTTTTCTCATTGACCGAGTATTTGGTATTGGATTGGGCACTAACATCTACATGCTACTGACTCTAATCGGTCAGATTGTCTTTTCAACAGGTGTCATCTTAGATATTTTCTGGGTAATGGTTATGGGACGGTTTATCTTTGGCATTGGCTGCGAATCGCTCGCCGTTGCGCAAAACAACTACGCTGTTTTATGGTTTAAAGGCAAGGAATTGAATATGGTCTTTGGTTTGCAATTGAGTTTTGCTCGCGTTGGTAGTGCCGTTAATTTTTGGGTAATGGAATCGATTTATAAATGGGTTGCAGAATATTATGAAGGTGCTGAATGTCTAGGAATTGTCATATTTATCGGTAAGTTTTTGCCCAAGTCACAATAAAGATAACTATTCGTTATAAACTTCCAGCGACCACAACTTGTGTTGCATCTATGTTGTGTTCGCTAATACTTGGATGTTTAAATAAACGTGCTGATCGCATTCTGCGACGCAGTGAGAACACAGACAGCGAAGTAGTGCGTTTGAGCGACATTACCACATTCCCTTCAACATTCTGGCTTATTTCCGTGATTTGTGTTGCTTATTATGTGGCGATTTTCCCATTTATTGCTCTTGGAAAGTAAGTACTCACATATGATCTTCAAACTGTTTGCTTTCACAACCTGGTAAACTACTTTCAGAACATTCTTCATGGAAAAGTTTCATTTGCCGCCACCGGAAGCAAACTTTGTAAATAGCATCGTGTATTTAATTTCGGCTGTAGCTTCGCCAGTGCTCGGTCTTCTAATTGACAAAACGGGCAAAAATGTCCTCTACGTTGTGTTTTCGATTATCACGACAATGGCAGCGCATTTAATCCTCATTTTCCTGGATATTAACCCGTACTATGGTATGGTACTGATGGGGCTATCTTATTCGACATTGGCCAGCAGTTTGTGGCCGCTCGTTGCTTTAATTATTCCGGAATATCAACTGGGAACTGCGTATGGCATGTACGTATAAATTGTGTTTGGAGTTTTCCTATTAACTAATATGGGTGGATATTTGCAGTTGTCAAGCGGTGCAAAATTTAGGACTTGCCGTTATCTCAATTATCGCCGGTATTATCGTCGATAAAGGCGGTTACTTTTGGTTGGAAATGTTCTTTACGGTTAGTTTATCAATCGCTTTGGTTACCACACTTTTGGTATGGATATTGGATAGTTATCGTGGCGGTGTTTTAAACATGACACCTGGTCAAAGGGATCGAAATCAAGAAGAATTATTGTGAGCAACTCCATCAGATAATATTACCTGCCTCGGTTATTGAAATACGTTATTTTTTCTAGGATCAATAATGAAAGAGATAAAACTAACGGGGGCGCAGCAAATGATCAAACGAATGCATTTGATCCGAATGATTCGTTGATGCCGAGCTCAGATTTTCATATACGAAATCGCTATTTATCTCGAATCGGAGCAGTGGTAAATATATCCAATCATTTCCATGAATATCCTCGGCTGTAAAAGACAATAACTAAATTGTTCTGTGTTGTTTTGTTTGTTCTGTATTGTGTCATCTCGTCTAGACGCAGCATTGACAGATGTGTGGTACCTGTCTGCCTGCCTGCCTTCGTTCACAACCAGTATTATATTATGCAACAAACACTTGGGTAAAACTAACATTAACTACCCCCATTTCATCGTCTACTAATTAATACTTTACTTTATGGAACACCACTAAAAGCATGTGGGAGATATGCTACCGCTAACAGTTATGAAATTATCTTGTAATAATTTTTGTTAATTTCCATTTTAGTTACCATCAAATTATTCAATATCGGCCAAAGGATTAACCTATCGGGCATTGCGTTAGACAGTCTTAGAACAATGTTTATATTAATTTAAACACATTAGTTTAATTTGAGATAAAACTGAATGAAATGATGTATTAATTCGATTAAGAGGACCTTAGTGCAAACGCATTTGTGATACGTAACCAACTATAGTGATATTCTATCTCTTGCACAAATCTATTTTAGTTGACAATTAGTTTCATTTACAATATTATTTATGCATACGTGAATTTGACACGCGATTTGATATTTACGAATCATTCGAACAGAAGACACTTATTTTCCTATAAATATATAATTATATTGTGTATTATTAAAGAAATATTTTACGGATATTAACTTGTTTTACTTTCCTTTCTTATTCACACTCACCTGGTTTGTGTTGGCGGCAATTGGACAAGATTAATTGCATTACTATAAATTGTAGAAAACAGACGAAATTGATGAATGAAACGCGAATCGTTTGCTCGGCAAACGGTTGATTAGTTGTGCGAATTTCATCAACTCTTACAATTAATATGGATCATGAAAAAAGTGCGCTGCTTGCCATTGTCATCAGAAGTCGAAGATGGATCTCAAGACGAGTGGATCGTCTCAGATACCCTGCGAAATTGTCGGCATTAAGTCCTATTTAAGGCTTGTTCATTGCATTATTCTATGATTCGGACCGTTTGGATTATAGTTTTTCGACAGAGCGAAGTTGCGAAGTCAAAATAGATGGTGTTTCGGAAACCAGGAGGAAGATGCACGGTGGAAGAATTGGTATGGAAAGGAGAGACGTTTGAGAGGGTAGATTCATTCAGGCATTTGGGATTTATATTTAAGTATACCGGGTCATGGGTCGTGTGAAAGCCAGATCGGAGAAATTCTGGGGTGGTAGCTGGAATTTAGTAATGCACATCTGGGATGTATGTGTGAAGCCTATGTTAATGTATGGAGTAGAAGTGTGGGGAATGTACCAATGTCATATGCTAGAGAAAGAGCTCCTGAAGGACCTAATGAGACTGCCTTATTATGTGGTCCTCCAGGAGGCGGGAAGAATGAGTGTGAGGGGCGAGGCGATGTACCGGGTGGCCAAATATGAGGAATGTCTACTGCGAATGGGAGAGGGCAGATTGGTAAGAAGGTATGGATGTGGAGCGCAAGCGAAGGGGAGGGTGCATGGAGAATACAACGGAGACGTATGTACGAAGCGGTGGGGCTCTCGGAGGATGCAGTGCGACGATTATGGGTTGGTGGCAACTTAGTGGCAGAAATAGTAAGAACAAGAGGCCAGGAGGTAGAGGAGCAGACGAGGCAAGAACAAATTCGAAACAGTACATATAATCATGGTTTATATGGACTGCCAAGAAAAAACCGTCGGGGAAAAACGAATAATGGCCAGAGTTAGATGTGATTCGGAAGATACAGGGAGAAAGGTTTGGATGGGGGGAGGGTTCAGAAAGTGATGGTTGTGCGGAGTAGGCTATGGATACGTGGGAGCACCTGGCATGGGAATGCATAGGAATGAATGAGGGATGGGCAGTAGATCTGAGAGGAAGTGTAAATGTGATAGGGGAGTGGTTGAGGGAGAGGGGGGACGGGATGGTTAGGGTCTCGGTAATCATGATGGAGAAGCAAAGAAGAAGGAAGGCTCGGCAATAGAGAGATGGAGACTTGGGTCAAGGCAATGGAATTTGTATTTTTTTACGTTTGGTTAGTTTTTTTATTGTATTTATTTATAGAAATTTAGTGTATTGTTATGAATTTATTTAGTATAGCTGTAAAGTGGAGCCGAAATTCGAGGAAATTATCTGAAAGTTTGTATGCCAATAAAGGTCTTATTATTATTATTAGTTTTTCGACATCGCGACAATGCATTGTTTTGTTCAGTTGCACCATCCAATGAAGAATGTGGTTGTTGAACTAGTGATGTTTTGTGTGAAACAGTTCCAGTTTTCTGTTTCCAAGCATTACGTTATCTGGTTACTGGCACCATCCAGAGGTTTGCTAAATTTTTAAAATCAGTTTTGCAATAGGAATATTACACATATTTTTGTTATGCACAACAATAACATTAAAAATACACCTTTGATATTAGTTAATATATTAATTTTGTATAATAATTTAAATAGTTGATACATAATTAAACATATTCGTCATAATTTGAATGCAAAACAAAGAGTATTCCGTGAGTAAATCAATTTAAAATTAACAATTTTGCAAAATAAAATAAACAGACAAATATTTATAATGATATTTACAGAAAGAAATCGAATTTATTTGCCGTTGTATTTTAGTTGCGAAGGTTTTACGTAATTTTTGGTTTAAAACACGTGCATTCATCTCTAAAAATGTTTATGCGTTGAAATCAATATGATGTAATACAAAATTTAAGAATCAAACATATTTACATATTAATTTCTTCGTTAAAGAATGTGTATTGCAGGTTTGAATATACAAATACTGATTTTCCATTTGTGGAGTACACCAAATACGTTCTTGCTTTTTTGTTTGTTTAACCATTATTGTAAATGACTAAAATTTTGAAAAACGTGTATATAATATTTCTCTATGCTTTGTTATACGACAATTTTTCATAGATTATTACAATTAGTATTAATTTATTACGCTGTATTTCATTTTTAAACTTAAAAAAACAGCTACCCATTAAGTTTATTTCGTTTCTTTAAGTGGTTGATAACTCGGTGTGAATGCAACGAGGTTACATTTAATACTGTTTTGAGATTATTTAGCACTGGCTAATCTAAGAATCATTTATGTAGGACTTCTTACGAATGGTTATACCATGAAATTCGCATCCCACTTACTTCTCCGTTATGCATTTGTAGCTTCTTTTTTGTTTCTTCTTCTTTGTATCTTTGGCATTATTCATGTTGGTATTGTACGAATGATTAATTGTGTTTTTTTATGATTACAAGTACACAAATAGTTTTGTATGATGCAGTAGAGTGTTGTACGTTATGTACGTTGGCTAATATAAGGTAACATTGAAGACATTTGTTCAAATTAAGTGCAATAATTTCGACTACACATAGTTTACTATCATAGTGAATATTTTCGCCTTCCCTTTTTTTCCCTCGAATATTCGTATTCATGGTAGTAGACATTTTGGTGACTATGAATACCAATAAGAGAGAAATATTCACTGTCTTCTCTCGTATAAGAGAGAATGGTAAGGGACCTACAGAGAAAATTCTCTTGGGAAATCTTTATGAGACCAGACAGTCGGAGCGAAATTCATTTTGTGAGTGTTTCCTTTTCGTTTACAGTTTGCGTTAATTGAGCAAAATATTTCTATTCCATATGTAATGTTCTTCGTTAAAACATGTCTTGATTTGAAACATCCAAGTACGAAAATGTGGTGCAACTGTGGGTGTGGTGGGTGTGGTGGGTGTGTATGTTATGTGTACGTGTGTGTTCGTGGTGTGGGTGCAGCAATATATACATTTCACAGGTGTACTGCTTGAACCCAGAAATTGTGCGCCATTGCTCTAATTGCAAATGAAGATTGTTGTTATTTAATGAATTTTGATATGGAGTGGACTAACACACCGATTGCATGCGTTCCTGTCACAGTATATCGGTTTCGTAGACTTTGTTGGTGGCATTGGTACTCGCATTTGAGCTGGTGCTCGTGTCGTCACCGGCGTTATTGTTGTTCTGCTGATTGGCGCTCTTGATTGGTAGGTTTGTGAGTGAACCTGTGATTTGCGAAGTCGTCAATTGCAATCCCATTTTTTGTAAAATATTCGATTCGCTTCCTGTCTTTTTGAGCAGTTGGTCAGGTGCCGGTGGAATAACGGCCAACGTATTTGTACCACGTTGCAGCTGCTGCAGGCGAGCGTACTGCTCTTGCAGTGCCTTTTGCTTTTTCAGCAATTCCTGATGTCGATGTTCGAGTTCCTCTTTGCGTTTCTTGGTGCCGTCTTGGGAATTGACGCTCTCGCAGCTACTGCTATTGCTCGCCGAGATTGCGCTGTTTTCGATTTCGCTGGTGGTCGTGATGGTGGTGTTATGAACCTGAAGATTTGAGCCGATATTACGTGGCAATGTCTGTGACTTATTGGCTTCCTTGAGACTACTCCGATTCTGCAAGTTCCGACGTAGAGTACCCAGTCCGAGATTCTGCGTAGCCGTCTCAAACTGCGACATTGGCGGTTTACTATCCACCATGTTCTGTACGTTCTGAATGTGTTGTAGATTAGAAGCGGGTGAGCGTGGTGGTAGACTCGGAGAAGTAGGGGAGGCGAGTGGTGATTTGGAGCTGGTACGCGGTGGTGGTGGTGGCGGTACACGTTTCGACGAGATGTGCTGTAGTAAATCGGAATTGCGCTCCGGAAGAGGTGGTTTACCGCTGTGTTTGTTGTTACCCCCAGTGCCACCGCCGCCATTATCGACTTGAACGCGTTGAATCGGTTGAATCGGTGGGCTGTTGTCCGTGTCTGAGCCACTTGGATACGAGTGCAGACGACGCAAACTTCCAGTTGCAGTACTCACAGTGAGGGTTTGCGTTGGAAGAATGCTCGCCGAATCCATGCTTCCCTTGCGTCCAATTTCGTGCATGTTTGGGTGGTGAGGGAGGATGCCCTTTATAGGTAGCATTGGTGGGTCAACGACAATAGCGGCGGCGGCAGCGGCGGAGGCTGATGAATCAGGTGGCGGATAGGCCACCTGGGGTATTTGTGTGTTTACCGTATGCGGTTTTGAAAATGTCTGAAGCTCATCTAGCAGAGCGTCGAGTGCGTTCTCCGGACGCTGGCTACCGTCGGGGGTGTTGGTGCCGTCTCCCCCGATGCCGAGCGACCCCACGCGCTGGCCGGTAACGGGCTACACATAAAACGTTTACATTCTTAGCCAACATCGAACAGGTCAAACATCACAACTATCCACGAAAACAAATCGCTATCCAAATAATTTGCAATTTTGTTGCACTAGCGCGAACATTTTTCCAATCATCGTTTACACGTAACAGAAAATTCCAATTGCATTTCCATTCAACTTGATTGAAACATATTTGAAACAAGTAAAGAAAAACGAAATTGCATAGGATTACATTTAAACAAATTAAACAAATCAAGAAAGCAATTAAATTATATTTATAGTAAAGTAATTAAAGGAACCATTACCTTCTCTTTAATCAAATCAATAACACAAAAGAAAACTTATCTCAACTACTGGTTAAGTTGTCAGTCTGAAACAAGTACGCAAACGTAAACAAATTTAACAAACAAGAGAAAGGCGAACAAAGAAGTGCATGCTAAATGAAAGAAACTTCTTACGTATGTAATGCACACACAAGTAACATTTATGCTATTTATGTTAATTTATCATGCCTGACAATTTTGCAAATATGTTCATTTCTGCTTAATGATGCATCCCATGCAAAGAGAAGAAATGAAATTGAACAAATTTGAGGGGTCAAGTGAAATGCGTGCAATTTCCGTCTGCGTCCTCAAATGTTAAACGAAAATTCGCAAACGATCAAACGAGCGATACACAATTCACAAGTACACATACAGAACAACACCCTTCCCTTATAGTAAGGTAAATATATTTAATACAAGAGTGATCAATATCGACAAACCGAAAAATTTATGTTTAATAAGAATAATCCAATTACTACTAGTACAATACCCTCAAAGTTACCCATTTAGTATCAACAAATAACTGAGTAAAATTGAATATAAATGAAAGAAAACAATATGGAGGACTATCATCTACACAAAAAGCAATATTCGAAAATCTACAATAAAATCAAACAATTTTGGTAAAATCAAGCCCAATTTGAAATAAACAATGCCAACTTTTAATAAAATAACCAAATAATGTTAAACGAAATGTTAACGATGAGAATAATGGTGGAAAATTCATAAATACGTGGATTCAAGTGAATAATTTTGTTGTTTGTTGGAGCATTATTGCGTTGGATATTGCGTGCAGAATACAATTGCCATTTGTACGAGTTTTAGTTTGCATTAACACGGCACATTTTCACAAATTCAGCAATATATTGTCATAGGTATAGGTATATTTACTGATGAGTTTTGCATATTGTTTCATTGATAGTTTTTTTTTGGGATTGTGAGAGAATTTTCAGTGCAAAAAGTGCACGCACAGAACGTGTGCAAATATATAGATATATATAGATAGAAAAGGGGTGGTTGTAAAATAGTGAGCGGACATTGATATAGAATCACAAACACATTTCCAATGACACCTTACTATAGGGAAAAGAGATTGACAAAACGTTATAAAATGCATTAAACCATATTCGTTTCTTTTGGCGATCTATTGGTTTTCAATCATCGGTATCATGAATCGTTACGGTGATACGTAAACAGCAGAGAATAATGAACAATGATAAAGAGAACGAGAGAACGAATAGAGGTAACACAAGAATGCTTATGATATGATGGAAAACCAGTAGATCGCGTCTTGGAGATAAAATAACAAAATAACCGTTAGTAAAGTTAGTAGTAAGTAGATCATCATCAAGCCAAAATATCGAAACAATTCATTATCAATATCAATCAATCGTAATATTCATCCGATAGGTATATATAAATATATATATAATATATATATATGTATGTATGTATGTATGTATAAATATATATATAGAAAAAAGGCAAGCACTTTTAAGAACGTATTTTGTATTTGATTTTACTCATGAGCGGTTATCGCTTCCTTGAAGTTTGAACTCCACTTCCAGCCGTACTACATGGAAAAGAAATCAACAGAGAAATTTTGATGTCAATTAGCTTTTCACAATCAAATTATCTGATCTCTAACGTTTTGCATTAAAAAGAAAACCATCTACTATTTTTCTTAATGACATTTAACACCCACACACACTTTTCGGGTACAGAACAAAAAAGGTGGCAGAAACAAAGAAGAACAACTCCATCTTGAAGGATATTAATACGTACACACAGCCATACTCGCACACTCATGTTTATTCTTCACTTTTCCTTCTTATTGTTTGAATTTAGTTATTATATGCATGCAAATTTCAGTTTCCATTTGTATTTTTCAGGTAGTTAATGGGTTTCGTTCACAAGATGATGATGCAATGTGATGGTGATGAGAAAACAAGATGCCGAATGAGTAAAGTTAAATAACTATGATAACAAGTTGCACTAATTGTAAGTTGCAGAAAAGAAACACAAACGTCGAGATAAAAAATGAACGAAATAAACGGATGCGAAACAATGAAATAATGTGAATGTGAAAAAAGCATGACAACGATTGGTGAGGTGATGTGTGACCTTGGTTTAGGTTTGCGAATAGCTAAGGTAACATTGGAAATGCCAGTTTGAAATATTAAATCCCGTGAAATTAATTAGATTTTGTTGTTGTATTTTTCTTGTCTTTTTTTTTGCGGTGACCTACTCAGAATGTTCTGATTGGAATGCCAATTCTTTCGAAACTACTGCAAAGAGAGCTTACTCTTTTTGCTGCGTAATATTTGCGTTACTTTTCTTTTCTGTCATGCAAGAATGGGGTTGGGGTTGGTTTTTTAAAGCAAATTCTCGATACCGTTTTGAATGATGGGGTTGAAATTAAGGAACTGAGGCTGTTATCAGGAGAGGCACGTGAACATAAGCGAAACTCAAAGATATCAAGTGCGATAGATGATGTGGATGAGGGCATTACCTTGCTGTGCTGTGCCGTGGTGGGCGTAATTGGCGCTTGTTCAGTCGGTGACAGCCTTCCATCAGCCGATGTTGCCGAACATGGCAGTCGTTGTTCTTGTACACTCGCCAATCTACTCGTAAACATATTCATTGCAATGCATATTTAGCAACAGTCGATATGGATGTTACCTTTTTAGGGTCACGAGAGTGCCGGTTAACTTTTTACAACGTCGCAATGCGCTCTCTAAACGTTCGGGCTCTTCCTTCAGGAACTTCTCCTCACGTACGACCTTTTCCATTTCAGTCCCGAGCATTGTTTTCAGTCCATCTTGTAGTAAAGGGAATCTGTACATGAAAAATTCAACGTTATAAGTTGAAAAGCCGTCGCGGGGAAACAAAACGTTCTCTGAATAATTTATTTACCGTAATTTAAGATCCGCAACTGTTTTTGAGCTCTTACTCAGTACAAGTGCCATATTTTCAACATCAGACATATTCACCCTAGTTTTTCTATTGATAACATTGCCACGAAGCTCCTCAACTGTTGATTCCAAGTCAGTTAGATCGGTTTCTAAACGAATCATTTCTTGTTTGTAAAGATCTTCCTCGCGACTCAGACGCACACGTTCCTGGTCCATGCCTATAACGAATAATTCGATTAATTATAAGAATGGATCTGTGGCGGTCCAGACCACACATTAGCATATATTAGATTTTGCATTTCTTCAAGGTTTTTTCCACAGTCTATTCTCTCAATTTCAACTCTGGAGAAGAAACAGATGTGCAGGTTGGAAACACATCTGTTTCTACTCTTTGTATGCATTCCAAGCGCAGGAATATCTTCCTCTTCCACCCTAGCGATCTTTCTCTGTCTTACTTATACTATCGCTATATCTTTAATGCACCCTCGAGGCATTATTATATTTCTTTACCTCGGGGATTTAGTTTTCTGCTATCGAACGCGTAACATCGCTGTACCCTTCGTCTTTCCATTTTACTATACAATTTTACTTACTTGTGTGATAATAAAACTATTCATCATTTCTAAACAATCATTTCCCAAGCAAAGGCACACCGTACCCCACAGATCAATAGATCATTGTTGAAATATTATCAACGTACCTGCTTGCCAAACTTGCTCACCACCAACCATAAGCATTGCTCGGATCTTAATAAATGTGTCCCGTATTGTCTCACGCACAGAATGTGCCTGCGCTTGTGACATTCGCCGTAAGTTTCTCACTTCTGCACGTAAATCCTTTGCCTTCTTCTGCAGCCCTCGTAGTTGATTGTACATTTCGGGTGTTAGCTGCAGATCGCGATAAATATGCCGCCCATCGTATTGGCCAGGTGATAATGATGCAGGCTTTGGAGGAGGTGCTGGTTTCAAACGATCTCGCTCTACAAATCAATCAACAACAATTATTTCATTTTCGTCATTTTCGTCGTTCTCAAAATAACCAAACGACATGAAAATAGAGATATTAGATAGAAAGAGTTTGCAAGAACAGCTATATATGTGACTTTCAAGTAACGTCGGAACGGAAAAATGTGTGTTGTTACGAAACTTGGTGGATATTAATCACAAAATATTGAAAATTGAACGTTTGGCATATCTTACCCTGCGAAGAGGTCCGGGGAAGAGTTGAAGACTTAATGGCAGGCTTGGTAGGTTTAGTATCCGCTACAGAAAGCAACCGTTTCGAATGAATCAAAAACCTTTGTTAGTGGTCCAAACTTAAGTACAATTCTTCAGGTTGCTAATTATCTGGGGGAAGGGATGGAGGGTGTGAGGGAGGGCTAGTTTCAAATACTTACATGCATGATACCATGCAAAGACATTAAGCAGCAACAATCTTACCTTAAATAAAATATGTATAAGAAAATAGAGTTGGATTAATATAATTAAATAAGAAAAAATAAATAAAACAAAGAATTTTATTTTTAAATCAATCAAAGTTACATGCCCATTTCTAGCTGCGACTCATTAATAGAAAAATGCCGAAATAAATGTATAAAAAATAGATTGAAGTAAATTAAGACCACACCAATTAGGAAATAATAAAAGAGTGTTATTTCTACGTACAATTTCTCTGTTTGAAGCGTGTTATTGTGAACTAAAAATGTCTAAAACTTCAGCTGCTACTTGTTAAACTAAAACGTCTCTTCTGTCGACGGACGTATGTTGCTCTCATTGAATACCGCGACAATTTGCATGCTTTCTCAAATCTTTCGCATTCCTATTTCAGCTTCATGAAATGCAATTAATTACCTGAATGCTGGGGGCTGTGTTGCTTGGGCGAACTCATGTCCGGCGGCTCATCGCTGAACGACACCGACTTTTCGAACGAAACCGATTTATCTAAAACACACATTCGCATCAAACGAATTATTTCCATTCGGCCATTGTTCGACAGTAGACAAGTTGGAAGAATATATTCATGCCTCTTGTGTCCATTAGACACTTGTAACAGGCATGCAAGAGAACAACACCAAAGGAATGTTTAATGCCATTGGCATTAATGGTAGAATGTACATAAACAATTCGGATATGGTCATGCTGCCTTAATTAAATGGGGGAACATTATGAGATGAATGACAACATTTCCAATCATATTTCCAGCATGCCTAAAGGTGGAAAAATTGCCAACTTACGACAGCCACTTTTACCCAATTTTGGCGGTTTTGTCTCTGAACGCACGTAGGTATCATCTGTCAACATATACATTTTTATTATGCGTTGTAGCATGTAGCATGTTTCGAGCGGATCGTGTATTTCTCTTATTGCTCAAATGCACAGGAGAGAATCAACTATCGCATTCGAAATAAATTTGCTAAAGTTTCATACAATCGAAAAAAAAGTATTCAAAACGATTCACATTCATTTACTGAAATTAATTTTGGATATAGTGATGCTTTTAGTGGTTCGAATATTCAAAAACATGCACATTTTTGGCCTCTATGAATTAAGAATAAAAATAACTTTAAAAAATAATGTAAACCATCAAGTAAATATGTATAGGAGTGGAAATAAAGCAAATTTGCATTGTTTTTGTGGTGGCGCGGTTGATTGATTGGTTCCAGTTTTTTTTTTTTAATTGGTGGAGCTGTTCACAATGGGCTTTGTTTTACAAACCTGATAGTGTTTGCATGGAACTCGACGTCGAATTCATATTCATATCGCATTCGTCTGATGTTGATTTTCGGCAGATTGGCCGCAACAAGTTTGTTTCAAATCGTCACAAACAAATAGACAAACAGACCAAAACACAACGTGAACATTTACAAAATAATCTCAATCACAACATTCCAAAGAAGCACACTCAAGATATTTCCTTTTTTTCATGTCTGGATGAACAATTTTTAATGGTTGCGATAAATAATATGAGAAACATTTGTAAATATTATTAATATATTCACAGATGTTGCTTATAAATGAATGCATTTATGAGATATTGGTTTTATTTAGACAAGTTACAATATTACGGTTGCTGGTAGATAGAAATTTCAAAAGAGAATGTGATAAAAACGTGCTTAAAATGCTTCAGAACACAACTTTTTGATAAGAAACTGCGCTACGATAAGATACGCTAAACACGCCTATGATTGCTGTAGATATATTCGTTCCAAATATGTTTTGCACATAGATAAAAGAACGTATGTAATTGGCAAGCGGAGGAAATGATATGGTAGCAAGAGGAAACTCACCTCTGTAAGAGTCACGACCGCTGGAGGGTACTTGAAGAGTCGCTGGTGTCTGGTGTGTGAGAGCTTTCTGGACCAGACCTGTTAAATTCGCTAATTGTCGTTCCATATGTTCCACGCGTATTCTGAAACAACCATGAGGGACTAATTTCTTGACGAATCTTAAAAAATGCTATTTCCAATAATTGATACCTTGTAGCATCGTAAGGTGGGGCAGCAGGAGTGGAAAACTGCGTTCGCGGCGCAGGTCGTGGCCCGCCTGGGGCAATTTTCACCCCATATATCGAATATTGATCATCGATTAATTCCGTATCGCTGCAAAGAAAACATTGGTGATTTATTCACCGCATACAACGTACGTTGCACCCAAACACCCCAGATGCGGTTAATTACCTAATTTCCTCATCAATAACAGGCGTAATCGATCCTGATCTAGTACCATATTGACTATAGTAAGTTTCCTCATATCTCGACCCTCGTTCCGGCGATGACATGTATCCATCTTTAATGAAACACGTAATCATCATTAACATTCAATACTATTTACCATCATTGATTTGCCGTTAATTATTAATCGATATTTATATTGGGTATTACAACAGAATGGGTTGGATTTTGGGGAAATGCGTTAGGTAGAAAGCAAGTAGCTACTAATTACCATTTAACCAACATACTAACAGGTGGCAGAATTTGTTTACAAGTCATTGTAATAGTGATATCACTGTGGAGAATTGCCGGATGTGCATTGTGAAGGTTCAGATGAATAATGATCATATGCCAATCAAGGTGTTACATTCAGGATTTGATAGTGGTTTTATTTACATTGTTTAAGATGACCCAAGTCCGGATATACCAAATAGCAGCGAAACGGTGAAACTTAAATGCGTAATTGGTTTTAAAATAACTTCTAATATACAAATCGTGTAATTTTCATTCATGCAGTAATTGAGATTCCATTAAACGTAGTCATAGTCATAGCAGTCAGAGAAATATGAGAGAAATGTAACATTTACTGACGTTCTTAGATTCCTCTTCCGCGATCAGATATCACCTAATATCGTGTAATTAATCGAGGAAGACTTTACTAAAGATTGTGGCAATTTGGAACAAGCATTTTCAAGTCATTTTTCCGGCTGCGATATGTTGCCGTTATTATACTCAACTTTCATCAGTCATAATATCTCTTCTAAGTAGTATGGTAGAAGTTTGTTGTTTGTTGTAAATTCCACTCTGAATAGAATAGTCATTGAGGTATTATCCTAGAACTACGGGAAATATGCAAATAACTGCCAATTTTAAAACTAATAATTTTTTGGTACTTTGCCTTTAATCACGAGGCCCCAGCTTCGATTCTCGGTGGGGATGCATAGTAAGGTGAATTCTTCTTCTTATCAATAGTGTTATAATATGACTAATTAAATTGAAAAATAATTGAATAGAGCTAATGATCGCTTCAACTACTTTTCTATACCACTCTTCCAACATGTGTTTCTCCAAAATTCTCACTAACCAAATGTTCGTCCTAAGCCAACCCAAACTCACCGTTGCATGTACTTTTTTCGTTCGCCAATTTATTCTACCTAAACCGACCTTTTCTACACCCGTGACTGCACTATGTTTTCTTTTCCTAGCCTCAGGATTGAGTCTTCTACTTTCGTGCCGACAACATATCTTCTACTATCTCGCGATTGTGGCCATAGTCTTTGTTGTGTGTTTGTAAACGTTACGTATTTGTCTTGTAATAAACTGTGTATATATCATCAGCTCTCTCTATCACTCATAATCAGCCAGCGCCTATAACTCCACAGATCATAGCAGTGGATGTTCGGTAAAATCAGCACAAAAAAGCGGGCAACTCGATTTTTTGCACGTAATATTTTTTGAATGATTACACTAGCTATGGGTTTCTTATGATATACCAAAAAAGGTTTCACTTAATGGATAATCGATTAATGCGTGAATACGACTTTTATCATTTGGTCACTATGTGGTACCGTCGGACTTCGGTCGTCTTAAGACACCTAAACATATTTATATTTCACAGTTCCCACGTCTTCTTCCCAAAAAGATGCAAACTAGTAAAATGTGGAAAGTGTTAATAATTGTATTAGCGCGAATAAGAGTGAAAAGTCGCTAAAGTGTTTTGTGTGTTTTAAGTTATCATTAGAGAGGCATGTAGCCGCATCATAATTACTTGCAGCATTTAAAAAGGCAAAACAAATTGCAACCAGCAGCGAAATATGGGATAAGCACTGTTGTTTGGTGGTGAACGTGAACCGACCTGGTATGTTATAGAGGGAGTTGTTTTGCCTTTGGGCAAATTGCGCAAAGCGATCGGGGGCGGCGGATCGGGGCGGCGGCACTGCACCCCCTGCACCATCCGCACCGGAACGGGCCGTACCACTAGAATACGCTCGTTGCGGTTTTGGGGGTGCACCTTACAGAAACAACAGAGAAACAAAGATTCTGAGGGTTCACAAAAACAATCGAATTCACATCACAAGTGACAAAAATGTTCACAGGCATTTTAAGAAAAGGTTAAGCTCGTATGTGATTCAATTCCATCCACTTGATCTCATACGTGCTTAATAAGGAAATAAATCACTTTACACCTCTTGCAAAAAGAAATTCAAACAATTTTCGAACGCATGCAAAATTTTCTCATGCGATAAATTTAAGATAAAGGATTCCTATGTAATGAATTATGTAAAAATGATGATGATTAATGTCATCCTAGTAACATAACTTTATTTTTAAAGGATATTTTAATGTTTTGTTTGTTATCTATTGCAATACATTTTCAATATTATTATTTAATTTTGGTACAAGGTAGCGGGTGACCTACTTCTGGACAAAGTAGATCAGCTCGTACGAAATTACCTGTCGGAAGTGTTTTCATTCGGTCCTGAGGTAGATTGCCCACAGCTGGTGAATATGCTCTCAATAGTCCTGCACGTGGTAGACTTGCAGTGGAACCAATATAGTAAGGAGCACCTTTAGCACTACCCTGTAATGAAATCATTTTATTTGCTACAATTCCATTTAATTCAAGGCATTCTTAAAAATAAAAGAAGTAAAAAGGCGGAAAAACGAGTTGTAAGAGCAGACACACATCTGAAAAAGAAGCAGAAGAAGGAGGAAGGAAAGTGGGAAACCGTTATGAGGGGAATTGGGAAAATAGAAAAGAAGGAAGAAGTAAGGGAAAGAAATAATAGGGGTAAGAATGTTGTTGCAGGTGTTAAGAGGGAGGAAATTGATGAAATGTGGAAGAAGATATGGGTAGATGTGTCTAGAAGGTGTGTGGAGCTGAGAGGAGAAGGAAAGAAGAGGCTGATCGATTTGGGCGGTGAGGAAAAGAAAGGGGAGGTGATGAGGGCGAGAGCCAAGCTAGCAGGAAGCGAAAAGTATACTTCGACGACGATTTAACAGTGGAGGAAAAAGACGTGCAAAGGAAAATCCGAACAAGGGCAAGGGACGAGAGGAGTAAGAGGATAGTAGTATGGGTTGGATTCTGCCAGATGCGAATAGATAGGGAAGTGAGGAGGCCGTAGTAAGAAACTAACAAGTGGCGATAGACAAATATGAGTAG
The DNA here is from genome assembly GCA_027575185.1 of Mimaenictus wilsoni. NCBI lineage: Eukaryota > Metazoa > Arthropoda > Insecta > Coleoptera > Staphylinidae > Mimaenictus > Mimaenictus wilsoni. Next base: position 50,488 of record JAODAC010035809.1, read on the forward strand.
GTTTCTAAAATGTCGCAGGCTTGAGAAAGAAATTACTGGGAGAAGTATGGGAAAATGAATGGAAGAATTTGTTGGAGGACAGAGATATTGTTGGGATCACAGAAACGTGGGTCAAGAAAAAAGTGAGTAGGAGAAGATAAAAAAGGAATTGAAGGAAGAATTTGAATGGAGCTAGCCCAGAGCAGCCCAGGAGAGGAGTGAAAAGAGTAAAGCCAAAAAAGAATGCAACACCCTTGTATCAATAATAATGTATTCGATCCAGAGACCTGACCGATCCAGAGACCTGACCATCGACCTTAACTGGTCCTTCAGCCTGGATACATTTTATTTTATTTTTATTGTGTTCGTACGTATTACATGTTATTGTGATTGTTATTGGTTTTTGTGATGTTGTTATTGTTGTGTTGTTGAATTGGTTTCTTGTTTGTGTGTGAGTGATGTGAATTTACGCTGTCGCTGAATTCTTCTTGTGTGTTGTGGGTTGCGCATTGCGAATGTTGTGACTTTTTTGTCGGTGTAGATTTTTAATAATGTGAATTATTATTGTGAATTAAGTGAGTGAAGTTAGCGTGAATAATAAATTCACACTTGTGGGGTGCCCACCCCGGGGACTCGAACCCCATCCACCTGCGTGATAGACCGAAGCACTACCAACTATGTTGGCCAAGTGGGCCGCTTTCATCGCTTTACGATTAAGAACATTAAAAAAATATATATACTATAATGAGAAATTCCAACATAAATTAATCACTGATAACAATTAACTAATGAATAATATCAATTAGCAATAATCATCAATTAGCTAAGTTTGTAATTTTTAATTAAAGTTAGCCTTAAAGTTAACTCGTTGAATAATTCAACATTTTAATATAAATTAGTTATGGATCCTCTTGCACACAAAGCAGAGCATTGCGCGAATAAGAAAAGAGTATGCAAAGGAAGTAGAGCTAAGCAGACCAGCAGTGCATAATTGGGTAAACAACATCCGAGTTCCGGTGCTTTTCTTAATCATAACCGAGGAGGCAACCAAACGCATAAGAAGCGCTCATAAAAGCGTCTCGCGCGCACTCCGCTACGAAATTTAATTTATACCGTGATTTGCACAAGGTGCGCCCGTGAATTTTAATTTTCGAATTTGGGCTGTGTATGTGATAAGAGTGAAAATCGTCTGAGGCACGTGATTTGCAAAAGGCATTTACATACGAGCGTAAAGACATTCAATGCAAACAACGATTGAGAATACCAATCTCATTTATCGAGGTAAATATTGCACATTTGTGATTAGATGATTAGAAGCTTGGTTTAATTGTTAATTTTTGTTGTTGTTTAGTACTGGAGCTTCCACTGTCACCACGTAGTCTTCGAGCAAAAATTTAATAATGGGGAAAGATATTTTCGTAAACATAATTTTAGGTTTCATTACATTTATTATAATTTATGGCGAAAGGCAAGATATTTATGTTTCGTCGCTTGAATCGATTAATAAAATATCCCTCACCCAGAAGGGATATATTCAGGTATCGAATCTACTTTAACGGAGGACCTAACCTAACCTTCTGGAACTATAAATATTGTTCTTTCTGTCTATTCAAAAACAAAACGCCACCTTCCTAATAAGATCAATGCACTGGTTATAAATTGTAGGATATACAACAAATGTTGTCTAGCATGATATGTTGTCCGCACTCAACCAACGCTGTATCCTTTTTTTTTTAGTTTCTCGAGTATCTCGTGGACGTGCCGCCATTAAGTGAGTTCACGTTCTGTTTGTGGATGCGCAGCGTCAGTCTGAATTTCTCACATCCGTTGTTTTCATACTCAAGTGAGTATTCAAGTTAATGATGATTTGAAACGTACCAGACCAAGTTTTCTTGGTCTGGTACGTCTTATTATCAGTGGCGACTCGTCGGCAAGCGACCCACTAAAAGTTTCAAATACTTTCCCTTATTTCAAAAACATCCCTTTATTTATTTAATAGTCTATAATACTTTAGAAAACAAAAAGGAACGCTTAATTCGAGTATGGATAAGTGACAAAGGCATGTATATAAATATGGCCATATTGGAACAAGATATCTTTCAAGTACCAATAAATATTCAAGAGAATCATTGGAACCATTACTGTCCATCATGGAATGCAAAAACGGGAACTTGGACTTTCCACCTCAATGGGAAACTTATGCAAAGTGGACTCAACTATAAAGTAGTTATTATATATATATTCAACCTTTACTGGCATATCCTTTACAATTTACAATCCCAACTTAAAATATCTTCACACTAATATCAACATAAAAAATCATAACAAATTTCTAAAACTATAAAAAACCCTAACTAGTCGTTACAAACTAAAAATTAAAAAATAACCCTCGACTCCTTAGTTTACTATACTATGTTACCAACTCCTAAATCCCAATTTTTTGCCTTCTCCTTTGGTTCTTCTCTTATTCTATTCTCTTCACCATTGTCACCCTCTCCCCTTCCACACTCAGCCACTTTTGCATATTCCTTTCACTCTCACAATCAATACCTTGGGCCCATTCTTCGCTCAATTCCAAAAATTCACTTGCCATGTGCTCCAACGTATCCACCCCTTTCTCATACATACATCTCATCCACTCTACACCCATCCATATCTTTCGCCCCCGTTTCTCCGTTCCACATCTCGCCTTTGCCATCAACCGTTTCTCATCTAAGCTCAGCTTACTGTCCGCATAGGCAGGCCTACCTTTCAAAGCTTGAAATCGATGGTGCTGCGGGTTGTATGTACTCTCCCTTATTTTGTTTTGTCGAGTCTGGTATTCCACCTCTTCACCCCTTCTTCTTACATGTTCTCCCAAGGCTCCTTCTATCATTAACTGTCCCACTACTGTTTCAGATAGCCCAACCTCCCAGTAAGCCAACTTTCTTTGGTCCTTCCAAACTACTTGGTCCAAAGTAGTTATTATAACTTATCTTTATATCGTTTTTTGATTGGTTATATTCCAGCTTCTGGGTATGGTAGTACCAGGCCATGGTGATCTTGTGATTGGACAGGAATACACGGACTTTGATAAAGGTCTGGACGATGGGATTGAAGGCGATATATATGCGTTTAACTTCGTCACTTCGGCTACTACACTTCCGAAATATATTTATCAACCAAAGTCAATCAATAATCGAAGACAAATGTATATTCCATCATACTCCGAGTATAAATTACGATCAACATCGACACAATATTTGACCAAGGATGCACCAGCTATTGGTTATTTCACATCCAGGATTAAAGAGTCAAACGGTTTGTTCGATTTTGGCACAAGAATGTTGCAACAGATATACAGTATGTTTGATGTGCGCACGTTGCGAAAGAATTTCAGTTTATTCGGTAGAAGCAATGAAAAGGTGAAAATGGAAATAAAATATCCCGAGAAGCGATCTAATCTTGTTGGTAAAAGTACTGATAATAAAGATAAAACGTTGGGTATGTTCCTCGTCGAATTGAGCTATGGGGACTGTGTGCTAGGACGTGGTGCACCGATTATGGACGAGAAGGTGATTGTTAGTTGGGCGAAAACACCAGTGAGAATTTTCGGTGGTGCTATTTTGAAAAGTGTTGAACCGTTTTGTAGAAAAAAATAGTGAAAAAAAAAGTACCAGTAAAAGGAAAAAGTATGTCGAAAGTTAAATAATTTGATAAAATTTTCATTTTAAAATGGAAATTCTTGTAGTCAATAAATTATTGAATAATAAAATTATTTAGTAATTAAAAAAGTATTCGTCAGGGTAGAGGTAAATCGATAAAAAGTTGTTTGTTATTATTGGACTTCATACAAACAAGTTCTTAATAATCGTCTTTAACTGATTCAGCGCACAAAAAATACCTTTAAAGCGTTTTAATATGTTGTGATCTCAATTTACTACAACTTAAAGTGGTGATTGCAATCACAAGTTATATGTATACAGTTGTCCGAAATATCCAATGCACTTAAAGTCGGTTTTAGACAACACAAATTGCGACATTTCGGTTGTAACACACTTTTTCTCAGAGCGACTTTTACAATTCGTCATTGTATGAAATTGGTGCCAAATTGGAACGAGACAGTCCGCCACTCACACAATATTTTGTGTGCTCAATCCATCAAATGAAAACTGCAATCGTCAATGGAATCAATTAAATCAACCGAATGTTATTTGTTAATGACAATATTTGTCAATTTTATAAAACTGACTTAATACATTTTGAAATAGTGATTTAATATAGGTTCATATGCATATCATTAACAAATTAAGGTTTTATTTATTTTAGAAATATACGTAGTTAGATATAGCTGGGTGAATGTTGAAAAATAATATTGCGACTTAATACATGTCGCAATATTAGACATTAGACATTAAAAATTTGCCCAAATATAATGGCATGAGTATTGAGTTGTTAATGAGTACCAACCAATTAAAAATAAACATTAAACAAATATTACACAAGTAAATTCTGTAACCGAAACGCTGGTAATGTCTTCTTTTGCTAAATTGCTTTTACAGAAACTGTAAAAAAAAACATTAAACTTTTTTAAATCGAAATTGCAATCAAATCATTGCTAAAAAGGAATGAATAAAACTTTTTACTATATCTGTGCTACGGTAATGGACCCAATCTTGTAACCGTCATCTAAATACGCTGCAATTTGACGGGTTATGCGATGCAATGTAGGTAATTGTGTTGTCGTTTATGTCGGTTTTTGCATTTAGCAGGTTAATCTGTGTTAAACATTTTATTCATGCAACGTTCGTCGCAATTCCTAGTCGAAAGAAATTATGGCCGATACGATTTCACTTTTACTATATCAAAAATGATACTTGGTGCACATTTTACAGATCATTCAAAAGGTAATGTTCGACACTTTATTAAAACTGCTAAATTAACTTAAAATAACACCAAAAAACGAAGGTAGCACGACTTAAAACCGCACCATACGAGTTGAACAGGAAAGTACCAAACAACTCAACATTTATGCCCCTGCATTTTCAGGGGACTGAAGAAAACAAACAATTTGTAATTGTATGTGGCTCTCCACTGCTATGCAGTTTTGCCTGCCTATAATTAGGCGTGTTTTTAAATCCACTTTTTGGGGGGATTAGTCCCGTGTTTTCATCATTTTGCTTGGTCAAATTTCGTGTGTAGCGATTTTCCACTTTTTCTGGTAGAGTGTTAGTCGCTTCCAGTATTTTATCCCTGCCTGTTTCAGATCGTTCGTTATCTCATCTAACCATCTGTTCCTTGGTCTCCCACGCCCTCCCTTTGATGTTGGAATCCAGTTAAAAATTTACTTGGCCGGTGCCATTCTGCTCTTTTGTGCTTTATTTTTCTGAGAACCAAGTCATTTCCTAACTTCTCTTCGGTTTCTTTGTTTGTTAAGGCTCTGGTTTCTTCGTCCGCTTGTCTTGTTCCTCCCAATATCTTTCTTATTATTTGTCTCTCATATATTGCTAGCGTCTCTACCTGAATCTTAGTCATGGTGATGGTCTTATAATTATCTTATATATTTTTATTTTTGTGTTTTTGCTAATTTGTTTGCTGCCTAGTTTTTTTTTTGCTGCAAAGACTGCCCCATTTCCTTCGTTAGCTATCATTTTGCTAATTACGTTCGTCGCGCTGATTGGTGCACCCATTCTTGTCGTAGCTGTGGACCTATACTTCTCCCATCGCCTGTAGTGAAAGAATGTGTGCTCTGCCGTATCCTTCTCCCCGCAATGCGCACACTCACTCGTGGCCCTCTTTCCGACCCTGTAGAGATAATCTCCGAAGTTACCATGCTCTGTCAAAAATTGGGTAAGCCAGAAGTTTGTCTCACCATGTGGCCGTCTAGTACTGTTTTGTTTACATTGTATCTTTTTCTCACTACTAGTAATTTAGTTTCTATTTTTTGGTCATTCTTGCCTTGGAAATTTAAGGTTACCCCAAGGTTTCTGAAAGTGTCTACTATTTCATATGTTTCTCTCCCGATTTGTATTTCTTTCTTCGGCGTATTTGTTGTTGTCATCATTTTTGTCTTGTTTGCGTTTAATTTCAGGCCTACTTTTCCACTTTTCTTTATAACATCTTTTATCATTTCCTTCATGTTTTTTTTCGTGTTTTGTTATTACCACCACATCATCGGCGTACGCGATTATTTGGCTTCCGGACGTTCTGACTGTCCCTTTCTTGTTTGTATTCCTAAGCATGTGGTCTAAAATTAGATTGTATATTGTTGCTGATAGGGTATTTCCTTGTCTTATTCCCTTTCCAGTTATGAATGGCTCTGTTACTCCTCTTCTTGTTCTCACTGTAGATAATTTGCAATAGATCACGTAAAATACATCCAACAATTTTAAAAATATGAACTGTTATTTCTATGTTTTTGTATGGAAAATAATGCTTTATGTACCTGTAACTAGAGTTGGAAAACTCTCAACATTCCGAACATTAATAGCTTCTTTATGTCAGCATGAAAATTGCGTGTGCATTTCTCTCATTTCACTGGCCACAGCAAATGTTAAGAATTTCAATGATTTCGACGCACTTCCGGATTGCACGTTGAGAATTTATACTGGTATGCGTCATAATTACCACTAGTTCATTGCAAACGCAACGTTTTATCGAAGACATACGCGAATAGATTCTCGCTTTTGATTTTGAATTCTAACTTAATATGAAACACACGAATAAAAAAAAAACATTTCATACAGGTATTTCCGAATAAGATTATAAAATTATATAACACTTTCTTGACATGAATGCGAATATTGATAACTTAGGTGATCAATTATTAAACCATTTCTAATTAGAAACGATTAAATGCTTAATTAAATATTAAAGAAATTACTATATCCACTTTATAGTATGGAAGTATGTTGTAACTTTTTTCACTATTTTCACCAATAAAGAAACATTTTACGGACTATTGATTTGCAAGTGCTTTCTTGCAATATTTTACTCACATTTTCCATCGAATACATTTACAATGCATAATACAATATTCATTCAAGCAGATGTCATAATAAATATGCAATGTTAAAACAGCAAACGCGTTCTTATTTGATAATAAATCAAGCGTAGACCGTGACAGTCGGAAAGTATATAAAATTCACTTTCTATTTGTATGTACATATTTTCTTTTTACGACACTGAAATAACAAAATATTGCAGATTCAAAGTTGAAAATTTAGTAAATATTTGCACAAAACACGAAATACATGAAGGTCAAAGACCAGTCGAAAGTAAAAGTTATTACGCAATCGATTTGATCCGAAATACATAGTTTGACTTGTATAATCAGACTTTTAACTTACAATCGGTGTTATAGAATTGTTAATGAAAGTTAGAATGAAGGAGGTCGGAAGGAGTAGAAACGATGAAAAAAGAACTTTCAACAAATTGCCAAAAATGAAAGTACATTTTGACTTATTATTCTTAAAAGATAAAAGAATAACTTGCATTTACTTTGTTTCAATGCAACAAATGTTATGTTATTCACATAATAATCATTAGTATAACAAAAATACCAAATTTACAATTTTGTAATTTTCTATTTATAAAATTCACTGATCTATAAAATATGCGTTATTCTTTAAGAAAAAAGAATGAAATATTTTAATTAAAAGATTGCGTGCCTAAAAATTAATTTGTAATGTGCTTTCTTTTGGGAATTTTGTATAACTTTCATCGCTTTCACAACAAAATATGAAAAAATAAGCGTAGCTAAACAATTACAAATAGTTAATAGGCAAATACAATTACTCTCTATCTCTCTACTATTTGGCTAAAGTTTGGTTTTGTTTATAACTTGTACTTTGTTAAATGTAATTGCCTTACATCAAGGTCGCTAAAGCAATGTTGAGATCACGTTTTTTGCAATGACATTGACAATCGCAACAAGAAACAATAAGCCGAAGATCCTTATGTTTTGTAATTTCCTATAATTTATTCTCGATGAAAAAATCGATTACGTGAATTGTTATTATTCCGCGAATAATAACAATTTAGATGGAACATGAGAATAATCGTTGCGAGTAGTTGATTTTAATTGAAAATTTACTCGGTTTCTAATAATGTTGCAGAACACGTTTAATTGTAATTATTCAAAACACTTTTACGTACGATGTGTGAGGAATAAAGTCGGTCGTAAACGAAACAGAAATAAATTGCAAATTCATTGCACGTGCACACTATTTCCACATTGAAAGGGGACCTGAGAAATTCAAATTGTAAAAAATAAGTGTCCAGGTGAAGAAAATTACTCTCTCGATAGGGAAAATAAAGCAGAAATGAAAAATAACGTAGAAATTCAATTATACGGATTAAGATAAAGTACATTCGAGTAGTTTTATTATTGAATATAATTGTTGACAGGAATCGCATAATATAGACGTTTATTTCTTTTATTTTTCAGTTAATAAATGTATTTAGTAGCCCACCTGGGCAGCACAGTTGGTAGTGCTTCGGCTTACCACGCAGCCGGACGGGGTTCGAGTCCCCGGAGTGGGCACCCACAAGTGTGAATTAATTTATTTATTACTTCACACTAAATTCACACTAGAAATTCACATTCAAGCAAAAGCCACTTCAATTTATTCACATATTAAACAAGGATGACATCTTACGATGCCACACGCAATTCACACCATGATGTACAATGCTTTCTGTGTACATAAACTCAACATCAACACGGAGAAAAATCGACGTCATACTACTGGATGCATCACCATAATATCATCATCAATATCGCCTTCATCACAACATCACAATAACAACAACAACAAAAATTGTAAAAACATCACAATACATATCATGTACTTGAAAAACAATAAACAAAAAAATGTATATAAACGGCTGAGGGACCAGTTAGGTCGATGGCCAGGTTTTTTTTAAGGCGTTGCCGGCGTTAAGCTGACCGGAACAAGTGGCCTTTCTGAAAATTAGATGGGGAGTTGACTCAGGTGGTGCTCAAACCCATGTCCTCACTATGTAAATTTCTCCTCCACCTCCGGGACTGCCCATACGGGTATATCAGAGCCTGCTCTTCGATGGCCAGGTCTACGGACCAAATACAATATTATTATTGCATTTAGTATATAAACTAATAATAATTAAAATTCCATTATCCTCTTCCTCTTCCTTTTCAGTAGGCTCATGCCTGTTTGTGGTGCTTTGTGCTTCTTCCGATGTTGTCTTCCAAGATTCTATCGACCTCTTCGGTGGTCTCCGGTAGGAAGGTCTTTTGGTGGCGGGGCGATTGGTGTATGCCCATTTTGCCAGCCTGTGGTTTGCCATCCTGACGATGTTATGTTTCCATTATCTCCTTCTGTGCCTGTCCCACTGGACTAAGCCTTCTACGTCCAATTCAGCTCTTATAGTGTCGCTCCGTATTCGGTCCCGTAGGATCAACCCTTTTATTCGCCTAAGGATTTTCATTTCAGCCGTTCTCAGTGTTTGTTTGCATTTTGATGTTTCAGCCCTTGTCTCGTTAGGGTGAGGGTTTTTGCGGGTTTTTGTATTTATGCTGAGGTATTTGTTTTTCCATATTATATTATTTATGTCTCCTGATAGCTTTATGGCCTTGGTTACAGTGCTGCGCACTTCTTCGTCTAGTTGTTTGTTACTGGTTATTACAACGCCTAAATATGTGTAGGTGCTCAATGATTTTGTTCTTCGCTTGTAACATGCAGCGTATGGGGTGTTTGCTGATGACCATGCATTGCGTTTTTTTCTGGGGATATTTCCATATTGTATCTTTCAGCTTCCGTTATGAAAGTTTGTAAGAGTCTTTGCAGGTTGTCTTCGTTCTCCGCCATCAAGAGCGTGCCGTCTGCTTAGCACAGTGTGTTCACTTCTGTTGATCCCATTTTGTATCCTCTCTTGTTCTTCAGGAGGCCTTTAATTCGTCCATGATCAAGTTAAATTGGGCCGGGCTTAGGCTGTCCTCCTGCCTGATTCCATCTGTCGCTTTTATGAACTCACTCGTCCCTTGAACAAAGGTTCTTATATTCATGCTACTTTGCGTATCTCTCTACTCTTCTTATCCTCTACTCTTCTACTTCTCAGAACTTGTAGTACATCAGTAATACGAATCCTGTCGAAGGCTTTGCTTAAGTCGACAAAGCAAATGACAGTGGTGTGGTGAAAAACAGTGATGTGGCAAACTCTATTGATTTTTGTACCATCTACTATGAAGATCGCGTCGACTGTCGATCTATTATGGCGGAATCCTTGTTGCCCTTCGCTGAAATCTATATTTTCAGTGACCTTACACAGTATTATTCGTGTAAACCGTTATATTATGGTGTTTAACAGGGTAATTCCTCTGTACTTGTTAGGAATATTAAATTCCATTTATATATTAAGATATTATTCGATTTGTAAATTGCAATTAGTTAATTACAAACCTTCACAAAATTATATACTTTCTATATTCGCTCAAAAGTAGTGTTTTATACCATTGATTGCCTTTTATATAGCAATTTTTATTCATTTGTAAAAGAAATACCTTTTATTAAACTCCGTGTTTACCATTTCAAAAGTAATATGTAATATAATATGCATAATAAACGGTTTTATTGGTCATTGAATGAGATGTTTACACAATCGGTAAAACCACAAACCATTACATTTAAATTGGTTGTGAAGGCATGCGCAACAGCCTTACAATTTGCTATAAAATGTATATTAATGGTGTACTAAATATGACAGTATAAAGAAAGTATTTAGTAGTTAAGTCTTCCTAAAATGCAACAAGCAACTCACAGAATTCACGTTTCTCTGTTACTCTGTTACTGTTTATAAAGCATGCAATCTCCTCCAAACTGTGAATTTCGTAGCTTTCTTTGCATTTTTTATTGTTCAAAAAAGTACCTTATTCGAAATGCGATTAATAGAGTAGTTAAC